>JAOUQT010001939.1:0-12586 GCA_025769995.1 Xyliphius kryptos | reverse complement strand
AGCCTTTTATACGGCGCCCGGGGAGCAATTGGGGTTAGGTGCCTTGCTCAAGGGCACTTCAGTCATAGTGCTTGGTGAGACTGGGAATCGAACCGGCTACCTTTAGGTTACAAGGCTGGTTCCCTAACCACAAGCCTACAACTGCCCCAGAGTAAGTGGCAGTGGTGGGATCTGAAGCAACCTATAAGTATTCTAACCTGCTGCTTAGTGTCAGAGCAGTGTCTGAGATGTTAAACACACAGTTCCAATTCATTCCAAAGGTCTTGGGTGGGAATATGTTTGGGATTCCATGCAGGCAAGTCAAGTTACCTTGCTTTGTGCCTTACCCAAATTGTTCCCACTATGTTGACGGCATACAATATGCCATTAGTGCCAGGCTTTTTACTTTATACAGCCGTTGCAATAAGACTGAATGAATTGCATGATTTTACAAACACAAAGCTGCAACTCAGTACTTTTTTTTAATAAAGTGCATCAGTCAGAGGAGCCAATACTGTATACATTTAGTTGCTAATACCACTGCACGTTTACACAACTAGGATTTTTAATGCATGGGTGTTTTACCATTGCTGCATTAGTACATTAGTGAAGGTGCTGAATACTTTGTCCATCATGGTGTAAATTAAATTTTAGTGTCAGATAGTTTATTAGATTAGTAATAAAGTAATGTAACTGGAGTCCATTTTACATTTAGTCAAAGATAAACCAGGATAAACCTGAATGTATTGACATGAAGAAGTACCTCTGGAACATAAGTTATAGTGGCTTAGATTGGAAGGCAATAACAGGGGGGTTGTATTGAATTATAGAGCCCCTCTGACATACCGGGTGTAGTGATAAAGTCAGTAACTCTTCCACAAATACAGGTAGGCTCGGTTTATCATGTCATGTGGGAGTCTGAAGTTCGACCCAAGTGACGTTTCTATCTCAGATATCATGATGAAAAAATGGTTTACAGCATCTAATGGTGAATTCAAACCTTGATTATAAATTTTATAGATTAAAAAGTAATCAGGGCCATGATTTTATAGTTAAAAATAAAAAATAAAAAATTATAAACAAATGCTATTTAAAGAAAAGGCAGACCCAAATGCCCTAACACCAGCAAACAAACAAAAATGGATATAGAAGCCTGTCCCTTCAAATTTCGAAATAAACTTGCTGACTGATCACAGCTGTAGATACTGAAGAGCAACCAATCCTATAAAGAAATGAGGAAGTCGGAAGGTACTTACGTATTTCACCTCTCAGACACGTCAGCTTGAAATGTATTCCAAACAACTAAAGCTTTTCATAATTTAATCTTTGCGCACAAAATGTTCAAAGAGCCCTGCTAATCACATCCCTTATAATGAAATTAAGGCGTGGCCATGGCTCATTAAAGTGTGACAATGAGATTCTGATGCATGTGGGTGAGTTAGTAAAGGTGTGTGAACGAGACCTTTAAAAGATGCCTGGCTGGAGGCACGTGATGCGACATGTACTATTAATTTTAGTTTGTAAATCATTAGTTCCATCTTCTGTTACTCATCATATGGTTTCATTTCACTATTATTGCTGGTTAAAAGCCACCAAGCTGGTGCTACTATGATGGCGAAAGAGATAATAATGTTAGCGTGTCACCTTTCCTCCTTCCTTAGGCTGCTGTGTCTGCTGACCTTCTACAGACCAAAAGTGCTGAGTCAGACTGAGAATGACACAGAGAGAGCGAAAGAGAGAGGGGAGCTAAATGTGCTTTTTTTTTCACCTTTAACAAAGATCACAACACTGAGCTGTGAAACCGCTTCATGTCGGAACCTAACTGCTATATGCTATATAACTTCTTGAGTTACGTTCCTAAGTAGGCACAGCACGAGGCAGCTGTAAAGTATAATTTTTATATGAAATACTGTCTGATATTGCAGATCAGGGATCTTGTCCTGAGTCCTACATGCTGCTGACCTTGAAAAAATCAGCCTAGCATAGTAAGAAAACAACACTCTGTTAGCATTATAGCTGCTTGATTTATGCAGCATGCATCTTGGTGGCCTCGAGATTTGATTGAAAACACAATTAAACGTTGGCTCTTTGTGGTTTTGCTGACTGACAAACTTTAGCAGGAATATTTTTAGACTCCAGCTGTGGCAATTAGCTGTTCCGGTCATTAAAGCGCTGCATTAAACAATTACTATGAATGTAAACTGATAATGTTGTAGGCAAACATGACTAATCACAAGCTAGCAGATTCTGAATGCAGTGGTTTATGCTTAATTAATCCTAAATGATTAAATCCAGTTGCACTATTACAAATCTCGCCTACTAATTACATACCTCACTGTGTCACACCTTTAACCTGGGCTGCATTTTGTTATCCTATCAGGACTTTAATATGATGTCATTTTTTTCTGCAGTGGAACTCCAGACGTTCTTCCCAACATTGCTGTATAAGCACTTGTGGGTCAGTTCAATACTAACAAGCTCAATGGTGTTTAAGTCTGGAAACTGTACAGGCCAATCCAGTCTATAAGGCCTACAGCCTTGTTCTTGTCTTTAAATTGGTTTTGACGGAACCTAGAGTATTTTTTTGGGTTACCGACTTGCTGTATAATCCCCTAAGGCACTACATGTAGATAAGAGGGTATTGCATGGAGCCATTTGGTAACCCTTTTGGTCCAGTGTGACAGTCACCCAACTCAAGATCCAGCAAATCAGCTATCCTCCACCATATTTTATAGTTCATGAACCATCATTTTACCTAATTAAGGGTTTACAAGAACCCATTGTAACTGTATAGTTCAAATTATAAATCATCAGTCCATAAAAGATGCACTGACAGAACAAAATTAAGGATTGTTAACTGATAGCACGGCAGGTAAAAGGAAGCTGAGTGCATGTTTGAGATGATTTGTAATGATGTAACTGCCAAAAATGCACCAGTTTTACTAAGATAGCAGCTTTAATAAAAAGAAAAAGGAGCCTGCAACGATTGTGTGACATCATCACTGGACTTACCGCTTATTTATTTCGCTTGATGTGGCAATTGAAAACAGAGCAGTTCTACTGACACAAAGCTCTTTAATTCTGTGTTTATCCGATTTGTATCGTCTGTAGCAGGATAAACTCGTTTGTTATTAACATTCATCCATTTTTGCTGGTTCCACCTTGTATGGATTTGAGACTTCCCTCCATCTGCATCCCTCTGTGCTCTACTGAGGCAGTGGACTGGAAATCCCACACTTCACTGCATAAATACTTCATTCCTAATTCAATTTTTAGACTGGAAATGGATATTTAAAAAAAAACCTGACTCAGTAGAGCTATGTCTTCTCCAGCTCCAATTTTCCTCCATTAGTTGCGACATTAGCATCTTTCTCACTCACACGTGATCACTCATTATAGATAATGGAAATATTTCATGGCCTTTTGTCTACAGGTCTATAAATGATGGTGTATGTACTGATATTAAATGTGTTGGAATGGAACATAACAACGAATAGGACGCTGATATGGTGTCCACCCCACACCAAGTGTTCTGCAATGCATTTTGGGGATTTTTGTGGATATTCAGACAATTACGCATCTCTGAGCATCATGTGATCAACGTTTGAGCAACAACATCAGTTGAGTTTGTGAGGCAGGTCTTCATACAACATCAGTGTTTTTTCACACAAATTCTCCAATAGATGATTGAGCAGAAATTGTCACAGACAAAGTCAAAAGATTGTTGATAAAACAATTTCTTGTTCATAAAACAGTCGTAGCTAGGGGGGGGGGGGGCAACTTAGAAAAGGCTTTAATTAAAATTATTATAGGTGTGTTACTTTAAGAGGGAACCAACTCCAAATTATTGCCTATGGATGTTCTAAAACCTTTGGTGGGTAAAATGTGTAAGTTTCCTGATACTTTTGTCCATATAGTGTACATCTGGCCATATGACATGGCCTTAAAAAGGCTGGGATAAGCCCCTATAAGAAAGAAACAGCTTTTGTTTAAAAGTGGTACTGGGAGGCAGGAGGTTGAACACATTTCTGTTGGCAATGGCACCAAAGTGTGAAGCCAAAATTCCTGAGCAAAAATGAGGCATAATTCCATCTGTTGCACTGAATCTGATTAATCTAGAGATAAATTACATGTGTTGTGGTGACTCTGCTTGCACAGGACATATGTGCTAATAAATCTGAGCCTTGGGAAATGGAAACTGCAGGCCAGAAAAGTCCAGCCCCACCCTGATCCGTTAATACCACCGCAACGCTGGAGGTCTGCTAAATAAGCAGCCAAGTTCAGGGCGTACATTTCACATCCTGTCCTTTCCGTCATTCGGACAAAGACGTATGCTATGGCTTGGTATATCGCTTACTGGACTCTTATCTCTTGCTGAAGTAACAGACATTACACCATAGGTCGACAATTGGCGGCTCGCAGGCATGGGACACATCTGGTCTGTGAGGTTGTTTGAACTATAATGAACGAAAAAAAAAAAAAAAGAAAATCGGACTGTCGGACCTCCACACAGAGCTGAGTATCTGGACTAATGAATCCATATTCACACGCTTAGGCCTAGTATTCACATAAAAAATGAGTTTCCAATAACCATGATTTAGCTCAAGTCTCAAAACATTCACTATTTGATGTTTTAGTCACCCTAATCCTGTTGTTTAATTATTATTTTTTTTTCAATCACCTCTGTATGAGCTCCCGGCACACATTATGTTGGTTACAAAACACATTTATAGTGAAACAAGTATAAATGAACGTACCCCCAAAATGTACCCAATGCATTCCCAAATCCCCCCAAACAAAATAGCATAAACACAACACAGCTTTATGAACCAATTAGAACATTATTAACCATTTTCTTCTCTCCTTGACCAGTTCCCATGATGCTCTGCTGGTGGGTGTGGCCCGCCAGGTAATTATTGTGTTCTTGGTCATACTTAATTGCATTACACCATGCTGTCTTGTGTTGGGATGAGTAACCATCTGCACCTATCTAAGTTTGCACCAGAACTATAAGGTTTCCTTGAACCAGCTCCCACCAAGTGGACAGAGATTTTATTTTTATTAAAGTAGCGTTATACCCGTGCTGTGCTACGGGGGAGAACATGAAAGTTGAAAGGCGATTGTTTTTGATTGAGTAAAAGTTTTTAAATTTATATATCCAAAATCAGCATATTATTATAAAGTGAGGTTTGGGGCGATAAAAAATCTGAAATTAATATGTGAAATGAATATAGTGTGAGTTGTGACTATGGTGTCCACGCACTTGCTTTCTTACAGGAATTTATCAGTAGGTTTTTCAAGGACACAATAATGAATGGCGGAGCCAAATTTCACCTTAGTAGGTACTCACCAAGACACCTATAAATTAGAGGTGTTGTCTTCGATGGTGATACCAACAATTGAGGGAAAACGAACAATCAAACATAGGAAAGCGAGAACATGTTTTTCCAAGGACATGGTAGGGAAATTTCAGGCTTGTAGGTACTCGGAAAAACCCTGATGTGACACTGGAAGGGTCCTGTGTTTGATTGCGATTTTTAACGATCAACCATCAAACGTAGGAAAGTAAGTGCTTAGTTTTTCCAAGGACATGATAGAGAATCACTATGCCAAATTTTAGCCCCATAGGTACTCTGGAAGTGTGAGTATTAGTAATGAGTGTGACTCAGTTTGAGCCTTACTTTTTATTAATAAACAAATGATGGCATCCAGACCACATTTATGTCAAAGCTGGAATCCTAATAACATATTAAAGTAAATGAACAAACAGCAGTGTATAAAACAAGCCAGAGCCAAGCTTTATACGTTCTGACCTCGAGGGAGGTGGTTCTAACACATCTCAGTCCTATTCACTCATCTAAACGCCTTCATTTCAAAACTTTCGCCCCTCCAGCCTGAGTCTGCCATGTTGCCAATAAACCCTTATAAATAAAGAGGCTACACGCCATTTAACATTTAATAGTTTAACCCAAGGCTTTTCAAACACTGATTAATCCTCAGCAGTTTCTCTTAACTACACCATCTGTCTGATGAAAACAGCAAGACGCGTCAAAGAACGCAAGAAGTCGTTTTGGAAATGTTAAACGTTCAGTGTTCATAAATGATGGGAAATGTAAACACAAATCGCCAAATGGGTCTTTAGATGTGGACAGCGGTGTAACAGCTCATACACACATGAGCCTACTTTTAAAACTATAATAGATGGTGCCAAAAAAAAAGGTTGGCAGTTTGTAGCAGGTAGCAGGTTTGTCACCAACGCCATTGTTCATTCATGTCTTTAATGTTGTCAGCTCTGCCTTTCCTCTTCCAGCGCCATTGCGCTACCATCACAGTCAACATTAAATGTGTTGATGCATAAAACTGGACACAAGTACACGTTTATAGTCTCTTCGCAATTTTTTTAAAAACACAGAATTAGAAGAAAAAACTATTTTTCCTTTCAACCTACGACTATCCTCCAAACATCCTCTTTAAACATGTTTTATTGCAGAATGATGTCCAAACCTTTCACCTTTACTTTAGAAGCTCAGTGATCATTCTATGATAGATCAGAGAGTTTAAGTGTTGAGAGCATGTGAGAAAGTGCGATTTCAATGTGCGATGTCTCATGCCACCTCCATACACTTCACCTCTCCTTTATCAGGCTGATGGTAGTAGAACCAAGGGTCTCTCAACTGTAAGGTACCGATATACTGGACTGAAATCCAGATTTTCATTTGTTTATTTAAGAGGTTATTGTCTGGAAGGCATCAATTCCTGCTTTTTCCCAACAGTAAAAATTCTAAATGATACAATGATCGGGTTGGACAGTTTGGTACCTCCAGCGGTGGCACAGTGACATAGTGGTGAGCACATTCAACTCTCAGCACTGGGGATCCAGTTTCAAATCTTATCGCGGGGGTGTCCATGTTCTCCTCGTGTTCGCACGGGGAGGATATGCAAACTCCGATTGGCATCAATTGGAGTTGGACGCTGTAGCTGTAAGGTGCATAAACACTGCACTGCACCACTGTGCCACCTGTTTACAGATATAGATATAAATAACAGTTCTACAAGCGTTTGAGCAGTAGGTGTTCCTCAACGCTCTCTCTAAAAGCACACCCAAAGGAAAGCTGAGTAGACATTTCCTTGCACTAGTGCCCCCTACTGGCTGTCCAGCCAACAGCATCCTGCTAGCAGCATCCTGTAAGCAGGTTTAGAAGATGACTATCACAAACTGTGTGACAACAGATGATCTATTGTCTCTGATTTTACATCTACAAGGCGGCGCAATAAGGTGGATGTGTCTACACGTGTCATTGCAGTGCTGAGAAACATCTACCACCTAATTAATCCCTGCTCAGTGATGATCCTGTGGATAATCTGATAGTTATGGTGGTACTTTAAAGCTTTAGACATATAATGCAGTATGAGCTGCAGAAATTATTTTATTAAGTAAGTGGTTACACCCGGATTATGATCTACATCCCGACCAATGAGAATCCAGGACAAACAGCTTAATGACTTATGCTGTAACAGCTCATATGTCAAAGCCCTTGTCAGATGTATGCATCAGCATCTCTGCAGACGTTCATGTCAGAATTTGCAGCAGGCAGGTGGAGGCTTCACCTTGGAGAAGGAGAGTGACTCCACCCAACCAGTAAACACATTTAAGGCTATAGGCTATCCGCTGACAAATTCTACAGATTTCAGTTAAGATGAACTTCATCTTTAGCTATGCATCCTGTCCCATCAGTCATTTTAGCACTTACTTCAGTTCTGAGGAGGGACATTATGAGGTTCTCTTTCAGGCGGACCATGGTCGTTAACTTCATCCAGTCTTGTTATCTCAAGCTGGTGCAAAACTTTTCGCTGCACACGGATTCCAATAACATTAAATTCATGTTCTTTTCCTATCTAAGCTTTTTCTGACAAATTCCGGCCCCAGCCTTCATCCGAGTTCTGCAGTAACAAGAAAATAAAAAACAAGATTCTTGCTGCTTTCCTCCAGACATAAAGAGGACGCTGAAGCCATTTATCCTGAACTGATGCATATAAAACGCTCCCATAGACTAAGTAGTGTAAGTAGATCAGTAAATTCTTCTATGTAGTGGTGTGTCTGAGGTCAGACACTGATGTTGGACTTAAGGACCTGGCTCACAATCTTAGTTCTAGTTCATCTAAGTGGTGTTCTTCCACACCAAAATTCCAACCATGTCTTTATAAGCCGTGCAGTTTGCACTGTGGCACAGTCACAGTGGAATAAAAGGGGCTCCCCCAAATTGTTTCCAGAAAGAATATGGTTCTCCAAAATGGATGTAATAGGACTGTGGCATTACGACTGAATATAAAAGGTGTTTCCTCATACATTATCAATACATGTTGGGTAAAATTTGTCAGTTTTACTTCAGCACATTAGAATTGCATAGGGTGATGGAGCCTACACAGTTCTCTGTACAGGTCATCAGTCTGATCCACACCTAGCGCAACATAAAAGCAATTTTTTGCAAACTCCACACAGAAAGGACTACCACTCTACACAGGGATCATACACAGAACCTCCTCACTGTAAGATGAGAACCGTAACACTGCGCCACCGCACCGCCCTGTAACATGAATATATAGCTGATTACAAAGGGTTGAGGGGGTTTAACATGAATCTAAAGTAACATGCCTTATGCACTCAATAATCTTCTAATGAAGCACAGCCTATCGCTCATGGTTCTGTAGGTAGGATTATATTTTGAACACTGTGTTTGTGTTTAAACCCCCCGTCAGCGCTGAGCCCAGCACACGGTGAATACAGGAGCCGAATGCAAACCTCGGCTGATCAATACCACTGTGTTCGTGTGCTGACAGGAGGCGGGTGTGAGCGCGCCATGAGATATGCATTAGCTGGATTACGCAGCGCGCACTAAGCGTGTGTGTGTGTGCAGGATCAGTCACACAGTCCTTAGGCATCTCCCATGACACGTCTCGTCAAGAAGATCTTGGTGCAATAATGATTCGCAAATCATGGCATCAGCACAAATGCATATGCAAATGATCTGAACCAGTCCGACGTCCTGCATGGCGTCCGTGTGAGAGCTGCATACTGCGTCGATGCTGCCTGTGTGTATAGGTGTGTGCATGAGTGAGGGTATTAATTGGTATGGCACTGGCGAGCTCTACTTGCCCCGCCCTCACCGCTCTGTCTGATTTTGTGGGGTTCGAAATGCCAGCCTGTGAGCAGCTCGAGAGGCTGCCAGTGAAACCACAGCTCGCTTTGCAATGGCAGCAGGTGGAAGAACCGACCCGTCTGAAGAGTCTGACGTGTATGCAGGACGCATGCACATGCGAGTCGATGCATGCAGAGGCCGTGTGCATGGACTCCTGAAGGGACGGCGAGCCGCAGCACTGTATCCCGCTTCGAACAAAAGAGCCTGTGGAAGCATGTGCAGCATCCAGCAGCTGAATACATAAAGCACACAAACAGGACAGGGTGGTGGGGGTGGGGGGGAGTGCTGCCCGTGCTTCCTGCGCTGCTGCCTGCGCCGCCACCGAAATGACATCAGCATGAAAAGCATGAAGCGTGCTCAGGAGTCCCTCAAGAGGCTTCAGTTACTTAAGCAATAATCTCAGACCTCTCCTTCATCTCCATATCCATCTGCTGGCCCGGTCAAGATAATGCTGGAGTGCGATCTATGAACCTGTGCATAATGCGTGCAAGCTCAGGTTTCACTTCCCGCACAGAGAAAACCCCCCCCCACACACACATACATACATACATACAGCATAGAGAGAGTTATGGTGGAGGTATTATGGTGAGCACGGTTGTTCTGTACCTTGCGCCGACGGTCCCTGGAGCGGTTCCGTTTTTTAAGCTTCTCCTCCTCCTTGTCCCGTTGCTCCTGGGCCGCGGCTTCTGCTAGGTCCTTGTTCTTGCGGAGCTGCTTGGCAGCTTGCGCCATGATGCCGCTGTGCCCGTCTCCCTAACCCAGTCCGAGCACCTTGCAGTCCCAGCACCGACCCGTCGTCGGGATCCCACCGTTTTTCCCACTGTTTTTCGTGCTGGCTGGTGCCAGGAGGGAAATACAGGGGGAAGAGATGGCGGCGCTCAAAGCGCCTGAGGATGGAGTGCGCCCTGCGAGCTGGCTGGTCCTCGGCAGCACGGCGCAAGAAAATAGCTGATGCTGACGATGCTGCCGTCGCCGCCTGCTGCCTCTCATCCGTGCAGGATTCTTCCCCTCCCCCTTCCCGCTCCTGCACTCTCTTTAGCTCTCTCTCGCCCTCTTTCTCTCTCTCTCTCTCTTTTGCTTTACACACTCTCTCTCTCTTACACACACACCAGTCAGTCACGCAGTCCCAGGCTCTGTAATGTGAGGATACTGCAGTAGCTCCCTCTCCCTCTCTGTTCTCTCGCTCCCCCTTCCTTCATGTTGCTCCTTCCACTGTTGCAGCTTTTGCTTGAAAAAATGCATGAGCCCCGCAAATCACTGTATAAAGGACAGTCATTACATTTGTAAGCTTTAATTATGCAGCTTTCAAATCCACTGACCATTAAGAACCCAAAAAACATGATTTGCATCATTATATTGAAATGATCAGGTTATTAATATCAGACGATGCTTCTGAGATTTACATTCTCAACGACAACATCAATTTCAAGGCCAAGCCGTTTATGGGAGCAAGTGTCTGGCTGATGCTTCCAAGTTGGCCAAGATTCGGTTGATCCTTACTGCTAATCCCTGAGAGATTTTGGCATGTTCTCTACAATGGTTCTCAGCTCTGACTGCTTTAATACTTTTAATGTGAGTTTGCATCTATAAAACCTAATCTGAAGTGACATACGAGCATCCCCACCTGCATGTTTGGAGGTCAGAACGGGTCAGTGAGGGTGTAAGTGCTTTACAGCAAAATCAGACAAAATCCCTCCTTCTGCTTTTTTCGCTGAGTACAGGCTTCACATTTGCACTTTTTTAAACGACCAAATCTGCAATTTGCAAATGAACTAGCAAGGGTATTTATTAAGAGGTCTTCAGCAGTAGAATGAATGTGTTATCCAATCACCTTCCTCACATCTTGAGAGTCAGTGGCTGAGTGAATGAATCAGTTAATGTACAGAAATGTGTACCTGACAGCTCTGTGTATATGGGATGAATAAGCATTTTTAAATACAACACAGTAGTTTTTTCTCTCTTTTACTAAAATCAGTCTTTATGATGAATCAGTTATCTGTTTCTGAGGGACTGTCCCGCGTCGTTTTGCATTGGAATGAGTGAATCGTTTGAATTTGACTCCCTGCCCGGTTCCTTAAGAAAAATAGGGTTTAAATCAAGGAATCAGAGTCAGACCAACAATTAATTTAAGGTTTAAATATCGGTCCAGGAAGGGCCTTATGATGATTCAGTCGTCATTCATATGTCTACAAAATATCCACTACAGCCTTGATTTAGAACGCAAACTGCTTTCCTGGTCAGAGACACATCAGATCACAATATGTCTTGTCTGAGCATCATAAACCAGAGCTATATCGGTAAACGACCAACACGCTGCTTTTCAGACATTAAGAAAAATGTGAGACAGTGACTTTAAAAAAACAGACATTTCATTATCATCGTTAAATTACTCAGGTAAACACATCCAGGTATGTGTCAGGAAGAATTCCTATCATTTTGCAGGACACTTGTCACTTGTTTTAAGCCCCCAAAAAACTAACACATAACAAGAGATTCATTTCAAAAAAGCAGATTGTCCCCGTAATGATTTTGGCGCCATCTTATGGTCATATTCTGGAAGAGCAGGTAAACCTGCCCTTAGCGTTTATTAACTCAATTAAGGATGAAAAGCTTCTAATTGTGGACTGAAACGGGTTAGAAACCTTATTCTGATCATCCTTCGTTCGACCAAAACAGTTCTAAAGCAGAGAGTAATTAATTTATACTCGACTGGCAAAGTTACTCTCCTCAGGAGCAAAAAAATGTAGCGTCTAGTATCAAAACTACACCACAGGTAAGAGTAAAACTGTCTTATATATCTCTTATTTACATTCGGGCATTTTATTAAAACACCGATTGTGTGTTACTAGGATCCCGGTACAGAAAATATATTAATTAGTTATTTAGTTTATCGCAGCCGACTTTTGTTAATTGTTCTATTACAAATAATGGCGAATTATTCATACCATCCGCTGTATATAAGGCTTCGAGTTGAAGTTGATTTATATGCGTATTGTGTAATCTTAATTTTAATATTTTTATTTATAATCAATGCTATTATATAAACCAAAAAAAAAAACAGATTAAACTTAAAGGTGTAATTGCTTGTGTAAATAACGATATTTGGTTCTATCTTGTGGTTGGTTTTAATATTGCAGGACAAAAATAATTTTATATTAATAACTTTACTAATAACTTTAAAATGGCTTTGTTTTTAAGTCAATACACGATATTTTCACAAATTAGGATGTTTTTGATTTGTTTTATTTGCTTTACATAATCTTCCATCCTAAACTATATATGGGATGATTTACAAGCATCATCAAAAACCTTTTTAAATATTTATACACAGTTTATTTCTTAAAATGCACTTTGGTCAGAGTTAGTAATTAGCATGAGGTAAAAAAGAAAAAAAAAAGATATATATACTA
>JAOUQT010001928.1:0-12586 GCA_025769995.1 Xyliphius kryptos | reverse complement strand
AATGTGTGTGTGTGTGTGTGTGTGTAAGCGACTTTCAAGTATCCCAACTTGGTTGGGGTCAAAAATTATAGTGAGATAAAGGAAATTTGTTGAAAGAACATGTTGACGTGCATTATAATGTAAGAATGTCAGCATGTCTAACGGATGTTTAATTCTGAGATTTAAACTGTACACCATGGTCTCTTAAACACTAAACATGTTGCAATTTATTTAATATGCAGACAATTGTTTGTTTTGTTTTTTACTTTGAATAGTGTTAAATAGAAACTTTGGGAGTTGGATGCCTGAATTAAATACTATTTTTGGTTTATTTTTATGATTCTGGAGATGCCAACTAAATGCAGTTCTTCACTTTGATGTTGCATTTTATTTAACAAATCTGGAGAACTAACTTTTATGTTCATTTTGGTGATCTAAAAGTAAAAATCTTTTTTAGGAAAATAAATCGTTTAGCTTAATCAACTAATCGGTAAATAAGTCGATAGATTATTTGATAGTTGCAGCCCTACACCCAACCTCCAAATTCTCCTTCTCCTGTACCCCTCAATGCCCTGTAACAATTGGGTTTGAAGAAATAAACAACAAAAATCGTCTGAATTCATGTAAAAAAACAGCACAACGTCTGGTGTCTTTTATTTCCATCAAACGAAAAATCAATAACAGTCGCCAGTGTGACATCATTGTCGCATTATTTCTCGCAAACAGTGATGTTTAAGATAATAAGACACAGTTTTTACAAGTACACACGCATACTCCAAAACAAAGGTTTCAAAAGTCTCCACTTTGCCCGGAGTTTTTATTAATAATCGTTTTTGGTGATGTAAAACTACGGTTTTGTGCAGATAAAAGCCCCAAATGCTTAAAAATGCATTTGTTTTTCCCAGATTCCCGGCTACGTGTGGACTAGGTCTCACTCTGACCAAAATCCAAATCCCACTGTACTTAATTAAATTCATTATAAAGATTGACATTGGGCGCCACAAGTGGTTAGCACATTCGCCTCTCAGCGCTGGGGATTCCCAGTTCAAATGTAAAGCATTCCAGGGAAGTTTACAGCATTCAGTTTATCTTGAATCTATGTTTTTGGGATGTGGGAGGAAACCGGAGAACCCGGAGGAAACCCATGCAGACACAGGGAGAACATGGAAACTCCATCTAGATTTAGATTTACACTTTTTTTTTTTTTGCTAAATGACAAAATGTAAATTTAGTCATTTACATTTAGTATAGTATGTAACCCCCCCCATCCCCCTGACCCTCATATAGGAATGAAAGAAAGATTGACATTGATGAGGAGAACTTAAACATCCCCTTTACTCTATTGTAACAGTCAGGACCCCTATAATAGCACCAAATAGCAGGTATTATCACTAAAACCCCCTCAGCACATCAGTGTCACTGCAGAACTGACAATAAACAATCCGTCACCCAAATTATACCTGCTCTGTGATGCTCCTGACCAACAGAGAACCAACATGGGACTAACAAAACAAGAAAACGGATGGACTACAGTCCGTAACAGTCCATCTATATGGTAAATAGTGGAAACTGAAAATAAAGAAAGAAGGGGGCGTGTCCAAACGTCAACATTTGAGAGAGAATGACAAAGCAAGAGACCGAGACAGAAGTGCACTAATAAAGCCATAAGGATTTTATGGTTTTCCCTTCATCAGCTACCGGAAAGCTGCAATAAATTACATTCGTGTACCAATATACGATTGCTCTGGCTGAATCTGCGCGGTGGAGCCCTCACGCCGGCGTCCGCGACATCTAAGGGTGGCTAATTTCAATATCTCTCTGACCAAAGGCCAAATCCCACTGTACTTAATTTAGTTCATTATAAAGATAGACATTGATGAGGGGAACTTGAGGAAAGAAGGTCAGCCTCCGAGGCTAAGAGACCTCATAGGAGACATTCAACATTCTTGTGCGTCTTAATTTGCTCGTTTTAAAGGGACAGGAGAGAGGAAATGACAGAAAAAGGCTTATCATGCCATCGCTGGCATGGCATCCTGAGTACTTATGAGGTTTGAGTCAGAGACTGATGAGAGAACCTCACTGTTAACTAATGACTGACTAATGTTTACGGCTGAGAATTCAGTCGTGTATTACATACCATATTTCAAAGTTTAAAAAGTGCAGACTCCATTAAATATATATATATACATACATACACAGTCCAAGATGAATGTTGGGACACACCCCCTTCTTGCAGCATTGTCCATTTCCTTCACTTACCATATGCAATTACAGACTGTAGTCCATCTTTTCTTGTTTTTGTTAGTCCCCTGTTGATTCTCGGTTTCCTATTGGTCAGGACCGGTGTAGGTCGGGTGGTGGATTGTTTATTGTCAGTTCTGCAATGACACTGATGCGTTGAGGGGGTTGCAGTGCACTTAAACACCTCAGTGACACTGCTGGGATAGGAATAATGCACCAAGACCATAATACCTGTTCTGTGGTGGTACTATTGGGGTCCTGACAATTACACTGTGTTCCAAATGATTATGCAAATAATAATTCTCAGATTTTTCAAAAGTACCTATATGAATTGCAGGCATTGTAATGCATGCATCAACTATTAGAGTACAGTTGAAGGTTTTTGAACAAACTGCCAATAACAGTATTTTTTTTTTTAATAAAACCCTCAAAATGCAGGTTCCAAATGATTTTGCACAGCAGAGTTTTCAACCTCTTCATTTTTATAAAGAACAAAAAATGTTCCTGTGTGATATAAGCATTAGCAGGTTCTTACAAACTAAAATCAAACAGTTTTCAAGTCCAAAGTTTATTCTAGATGATGTTCCATTTGCATAAAGGACCCCTTGTTCTAAAGCAGCTTCTCTCTCTGGTCTATTGAGTTTGTCAGGTTTTGGATGCTATCTGCTTCAATTGTTCTGCATGAGGACAGAATCTCCTCCCAGAGCTGTTGCTAAGATGTGACACGCCTCCCGCCATCATAGACCCTACTTTTGATGATGCTCCAGAGCTTCTCAATGGGGTTGAGGTCAGGGGAGCATGTGGGCCATGGATAGAGGAGGTGGACAGGATGGCTTACGCACAGCTGCAAACCTCTGAAGGACCCTGCAGCTTGTCGTTCGGGGGACGTTGAAGGCACCAGCAGCTTCAAAAACATATCTGCTGCTATGACAAGGCATTTTTGCTGCTGCTGTTTGAACCTGACGTAATAGCCAGTTGGAAAGTGTCCTCCATTTTCCTTTATCGGCACGCACACGTGTGCGCTCTAAATCAGCTACACACTTCTTGATTGTGCGATGATGACGATGAAGTGTCTTGGTGATGTCGACCTAAACACGCCACAATTTGTCGCTTCTCAGCAGCCGACACGTCCGTTTTTTTCCTCCGTTTTGGCTGAAAATGTAGCTGCTTAGTAATGTGGACGGCCTTCTTAAGTAGTCTTGCCTTTAATTGGACACCCCCACCAAACTAATTAGCACAGGGGTCTGCAATTGTGATATAAAGAACCCTGACACACATCACCATCAATCAGTTTAACAATTCTTACCTTATCACCCCAATACTTTTGTCCGTTACAGATGTGTTAACTTTTCACCGAATGAGGGCGAACAAAAATCAGTCGTCTTGTTGAAATCAAAGATGAAAGTCTCGTCGTTGTGTGTTTTGTAGTCGTAGTTAAAACTGTGACAGTTTCTCGAAGTCTCCGAGGCACCTGTCCTCCTTCCTACAAAGTCGAAAACTGGCAGCCAGACAACAAAACTCTGCCGGAATATATATCACCCAGAGTTTTACTGTCAGACGCAGAGAAGACGGCGGCCTCCTGGGTGCCTTGCGCACTAACCTTCCATCTTGCGGTTCTGACAGCCGGGTCGTGTGGAGGCTCAGTTTTTCATGAGCTCTTATCGTTTGCATATGAATGATGGTTGTATCGTCATGCGCCACCCTCCCCATGACTAATTCTGCTCTTGTCTTTATTAGGCCGACAGTTCCCAGATCCCTCTTCAGCACCACGTCTCGGTTCCCCTCCTGCTCGCCTGCACCGCCAGCTCCAAGACCGTGGTGGCCAATCCCATCGTGCACCTGACCAACCTGACCCATGACATACTGCACATCATCGATGCCCTGGACTCGCCTCCTCACCCAGACGTCGTTAATAAAGAGGTACGGTTGTGGAAATCCCTCACCGGCCGCTTTACCACCAACGCCACTGCTTTACATACTTCTCCCACACAACACTGAGAATCATCCATGGACCAATCACGTTCAGCCTCCTAGAGGGAGGGTTTTTAACGTTCTTAAAGCTGGGCAGATACACCCGGAGACAGGGCGCCAATCTATCACTGGGCACACACACACACACACACACACACACACAAACACACTTTATAGGGGCAATTTACCTTGAATCCATGTTTTTGGACTGTGGAAGGAACCCGGAGAAAACCCACGCAGACATGGGGAGGACATGGAAACTCCCCAAGCGCTAAGAGGCTAACATGCTAACCACTAAGCCATTGTGCCACACCATTATTAGCTACCCATCTATCCATTATCTTCTGCTTATTCCTCTATGAGGGTTGCGATGGGGTTCCCCATGTCCATCCTGGGGAGGACGTCTCGGGCGCTGAAGAGATACACCCAGGACAGGGCGCCAGTCCATCGCTGGGCACACACTCACTCACACGTCCACACAAACACACACCCTATACAGGGCAATTTAGAGCATTCAATTTACCTGGAACCCATGTTTTTGGAATGTAGTAGGAAACCGGAGAAAACCCACGCAGACACGTGGAGGACATGGAAACTCCACCCAGATTGGAATTCCCAACCGTGCAGCCCCGTTATTAGCTATTAAAGGAAAAATCAGTGTTTTTTTAGATTCTGATCGTTGTCTGATCTTCTTTTTCCTTTGGGTTTGTTGGCAGATCTACGTGATGCACACACTTGCAGCTTCGCTGTCCGCTTGCATCTACCAGTGTCTGTGTGACGGCCACAATTACAGGTGCGTTACCATCACAGCGTGTAGCGGTCACCCGGTTTCCGTAATATTACCGTAATATTAGAGCTCTGTGACGAAGCATCTTGTTCTGGGCCTATCCCAGCACTCAGGGCCAAACTTGCACATTATTTAGCTCCCATTGACATTTGATCCTTTGCACCATTTGTCCTTAGGAACCTTCCACTTCCGAATCACATCAACCCGTTCGCAGGCACCGTGTACCAGAGCGTCCTGCTCTCCCATCAGCCCCCCATCCGGACCCTGAGCATGGACGAAGCCGTGGTGCCCAACACGTCTCCGGCGCAGTGGCCCGGTAACCCAGTTTCCTTTCGGTCGTGACTCTCATATCATTAAGTGGTCGGACCGCCTTCTTAAAGGAGAAGGAGTGCTATTTTAAGAGTGACCTGCTATTAGCGTGGCTCCACTGGAGTCGCCGTTGTCATGGTTACAATGATCATCCGTTGCGTTCGCAGGTATCAGCGGCCTGGTCCGCCTCCTGAGCAGCTCCACGGAGGAGAACCAGCCCAGCGTCGGCGTGCTGCTGTGCGAGATCCTCACGGCCGTCTACCTCAGCCTGTTCGTCCACGGCCTGGCCACGCACTCCAGCAACGAGCTGTTCCGCATCGTAGCCCACCCGCTCAGCTCCAAGCTGTGGGTGGCCGTGTTTGGGGGAGGAGCTCGGCTACCCGTGGCGGAGAGAAACCCCGCCTCCTCAGGTCAGTGGCTGCAGTTGGAGTACGGTTCTGTACTTTGTACCGTTTGGGACGCAGCCCACTTGCGTCTTCGTATCTCCTCCTCACCCCTCCCTCTGCTCCGCAGCCTCGTCTCCCGCGGCGGCCGACACCCAAGAATGGAGGTATAAGTCCTCGAGGACGCGTCCTGCCAAAAGTACCTCCAGGGACTCTGTGGACAGCCCCGCCGGACGCAGCCCCATCATGCAGCAGGAAGCGTCCGTCTTTAAAGAGCGCTTCGTGCCGCCGGAGCTCAGCATCTGGGACTACTTCATCGCCAAGGTACGAGGCGCATCACGTCCCATCCGACGGCCCCCTCGCCTTCGGCTTTAATTTAACCGGACGTGCTCCACATTTGTTTGACCTCGCAGCCGTTCCAGACGCCCGCTGCGAGTCAAGTGGAGTATGACTCAGAGGAGAGTCAGGGGAGTGAGGACGAGGAGGATGAGGACGAGGAGGGGGACCCGTTCGACGCGAGCTCGGCGCCGCTTCAGGAACATTCCAATAATAGTTCCTACAGGTATGAGGTTGTGTGTGTGTGTGTGTGTGTGTGTGTGTGTGTGTGTGTGTGTTTGTGTGTGTGTGTGTGTGTGTGATGTTAGCTAATCGCGGCGCTCTGTGCAGCTGGTGTCTGATGCGCTTGGCCATGGTGCAGCTGGTGCAGGTCAACCTGAAGACGTTCTACCCCGTGGCGGGTCATGACCTCACAGGTACGGAACGCTGCGGAACGTTATTGGTTCTTTTGTTTGCGTCACTGATCCGTTCCGTCGTTTCCCACCTTTCCAGATCTGCCCCTCTGCTCCCCCCTGTGCCACTCGTTGCTTAAAACCCTGCAGCGCTGGGAGCAGGTCCTGCTTAAGAGATTGGAGATCTTTGGAGGCCCGCCCCCTAAATACCTTTCCACGCAGCTGGTGGACGGCAGCATGGCGTCCGGACCGGCGCTCCTCCGCCACAAGGCACTTCTCGAACCCAACAACACGCCGTTCAGGTCTGCACTCGCTACGGCTTTTGTCTTTTAATCACCGATGGATATATAGAAAAGGTTCCAAGAACTATGATAAAGTTCCTGCACTGTACATACAACAAAAAGGGTTTGGTAGCCTACTTTTGCCAGTAGTTCTAGGAACAAAAAATATGTTCCTGCAGTGTGAACTTGCCACAATGCAACTTATTGTCAGCAGTTTAAAGAACCATGTTTCAGTTCCTGCACTGTGAATGCAACATATAGAAGGGGTACAGCAATTTTACAGCAATTTAAAGAACTAAAAAAAAAAAAGTTCCTGCACTTTAAAAGACAACACAAGGACTGTGTAGCCTACTTTCTCCAGTAGTTTTAGGAACCAAAAATATGTTCCTGCAATACAACTTATTGTCAGCAGTTTAAAGAACCATGTTTCAGTTCCTGCACTGTAAACACAACATATTGTGGGGTACATTCTACAGCAGTTCTAAGAACTATAATAAAGCTCCTGCATTGTAAACACAACAGATAGAGGGGGTACTTTCTAAAGCAGTTATAAGAACTTAAATAAAAGTTCCTGCACTGTAAACACAACATTTTGAGAGGGTACTTTTTACAACAGTTCTTAGAACTATAATAAAGTTCCTGCATTGTAAACAACATGTAGAGGGAGTACTTTCTACAGCAGTTTTTAGAACTTTAATAAAGTTCCTGCACTGTAAACACAACAGCTAGAGGGTGTACTTTAACTTTTTTTGTTGTTTTTTTTTGGACGACCAGGTCGCGCCAGCTTGCTGCTCTGCCCGTTAAGCGACTGTGGCACTACCTGGTGAAGCAGGAAGAGGTGCAGGAGACCTTCATTCGCAACATTTTCACCAAGAAACGAGATCAGAGCGAGGTATTCGCTACCCGAACCCGCACTCTATATATATATATATATATATTAATAGATCTAGGAACCATGATTGTGTTTTTGCAGTGTAAGCACACTAAATGGAGAACGATTACTTTCTTAAATAGTTCTTAGAACTATGATTAAGACCTCATCAGTACACAAATCAAGGGCTACATCTCCTGACGGGGTTGCGTGAGGATGGTGCGAGAGACCTCTCCCCATACATACAACCCAACACATTTCAGATCTAAAATAAAGTTCCTGCACTGTAAACACAACAGATAGCGGGAGTACTTTCCACAACAGTTCTAGGAACTAAAATAATGTTCCTGCACTGTGAACACAACAGATAGAGGGGGTACTACATTCTCCAGCAGTTCTAAGAACTAAAATAAAGTTCCTGAACTGTAAACAAGACAAGAGAGGGTACATTCTCCAGCAGTTTTAAGAATTAAAATAAGGTTCCTGCACTGTAAACACATAGATAGACACAGATAGAGAGGGTACTTTCTCCGGAAGTTCTAAGAACTAAAATGAAGTTTCTACACTGTAAACACAACAGATAGAGGAAGTACTTTTTACAGCATTTCGAAGAACTAAAATAAAGTTCCTGCACTGTAAACACAACAGATAGAGGGAGTACTTTCTCCAGCAGTCTGAGAACTAAAATAACCGTGGCTAGGTCTGTGTGTGAGGTCTTATAGGGTTCCTAATTATAAGTGTTGGACACATACACCCCATTGCGCCACCTTGTGGATGTAAAATCAGAGACCATAGATCAGTTGTCCCATGCTGATGCTCTAATATGTTTCTTCTCTGAATGTTGAAGTCTGATGACATCACGGACAGCGTGAGAACATCAGGGATGGTGGAGGAGCCTGGTGTCCATCAGGTACTGACCGTTTGATTTTGGGGTTTTCGGAACCCCCCTGTCCTTTGATGTATTAGTGAGTCTGAGGTGCAGAGGAGAAGCTAATGTACTGGTGTCCTGTGTAATTACACCCGCAGTTTGATGCCCCATTTACTCCGTAGCGTTCAGTGTTAGCGCTCTGCGTTAGCGGTCCAAGTCGAGCTAATGGTGCCTCTCGCGAATTAATGTCCTACTCTGTAAACGTCTCCGTGTTCAGCATGTCCCTGCGCGCCGGGAACCAGACAGCGGGACCATTAATGTTTTTATCATCAGGTCTGAATATACACAAAGAGAACTATACGGTTCCTGCAATGTAAACACGCTTTAATAATGGGGGGGGGGGGGGTCTTTTTTCACTAGTTTTAAGAACTATGATTAAGTTCCCGTGGTGAGAACAAACCAAATACTTTCTTTAGCAGTTCCTAGAACTATGCTTGAGTTCCTGTAATCTAAAACACACCCAAGTAAAGGGCATTATCTTAAGCAGTTCTTAGAACTGAAATTGAGTTCCTGCAATGTAAACACACTAAATAGATCTTTTAAGTTCCTGCTATTGGATCATGCACCAAAAGCAATGCACTTTTTAGCGGTTCTTAGAACTACGATAAGGTTCCTGCGGTGTGAACACTCCAAATAAAGGTGGTTCTTTCTCCAGCTGTTCTAAGAACTAAAAGGTTCATGCAGTGTGAACTCTAAGGGATATAGAAGGTATACTTTTTACCCAATAGTTCTTAGAACTATGTGTTTCTGCCGTCTAAACACTCCAAAAAAGGGGGATAATATTTCAAAAATTTGTAAGAACCATAGAGCTCTTGCAGTGTGAACTCGTCGTAGACGGTGTACTTTCTTCAGCACTTCTAAGAACTATAAGGTTCCTGCTGTGTTTACACTACAAAAAAGGGGTATTTTCGTCAATATTTATAAGAACTATAAGGTTCTGGCAGCGCCAACTGTCCAAATAGAGGAGGTACTTTTCCCAAATGTTATAAGAACTATGATAAGGTTCCTGCTATGTGAACACTCCAAATATAGTAGGTACTTTTTCAATAGTTCCAAGAACTATACGATTCTAGCAGTGTAAACATGTAATAGACGGGGTACTTTCCCCAGCAGTTCTAAGAACTATTTGGTTTCCGCAATGGAAACATTCGAAATAAAGGAGATAATTTTTCAATAGTTATGAGAACTATGATAAGGTTCTTGTTGTGTTAACACTACAAAAAAGAAGGGGGACTTTTGTCATTAGATTTAAAAACTATAAGGTTCTATAATGTGAACTGTCTAAATAAACGGGAAACTTTTTTCAATAGTTATAGGAACTATAAGGTTCCTGCTGTGTAAACACTCAAAATAGAGGGGGTACTTTCTCCAGCAGTTCTAAGAACTATAGGGTTTCTGCAATGTGAACACTCCAAATAAAGGATGTACTTTTTTCCAATAGTTATGAGAACTATGATAAGGTTCCTGTGTTAACGCTACAAAAAAAAAGAAGGGGTACTTTTGTCAATAGTTATAAGAAATATAAGGTTCTTCAGTGTGAACTGTCCAAATAGAGGAGGTACTTTTTCCAAAAGTTACAAGAACTATGAGGTTCCTGCTGTGTGGACACTCCATACATTGGAGGTACTTTTCCAATAGTTCTAAGAACTATAGGATTCTTGAAGTGTGAACATGTAATAGAGGTGGTACTTTCTCCAGCAGTTCTAAGAACTATAAGGTTCCTGCTGTGTGAACACTCCGAATCAAGGGCGTACTTTCTCCAGCGGTTTTAGGAACCGCAGCTCCGTCTTTCCGTGCTGTGACCTCACAGCGTCTCTGTTTCACGCAGACCGAGGCGGATCTGAGTTACGGCGGCGGAAAGGCGCGCATCATCCACAAAGAGTCTGACATAATCACGGCCTTCGCCATCAACAAGGTGCAGCAGACTCGCTTTCAGATCTGTAATTCTGTAGCAGCCGAACATCTAACCAGAACCTCTCCTGCGTTAACAGGCCAATCGGAACTGTCTGGTCATCGCCTCCACCCACGACATCCAGGAACTGGACGTGTCCTCCATCCTGGCTACGCAGATCATGACGTGGGTGGATGATGAGAACGAAGCTGAAGTGAAAGGGTGAGTGGCACGAATCAGTCTTTACAGAGACGAGGCTTCCTCCGACGAGCGCCTCTCTTTACCGCTCCCGAGAGTCCAGGTGAACCAACTCTGTACTTTCTTTAAAGGTTCTAAGAACTAAATTGAGTTCGCTAAACTAAGAGTGTGAAGACACCAATTGTTTTCTCTAATATTTCCAAGAACTATGATGATGTTCCTGCATTGTAAACAGAACAATTGAAGAGGTACTTTCTGTTGTAGTTCTAGGAACTATAGTGGTCCCTGCAGCGTAAACAGAACAAATGAAGTTGGTGCTTTCTTTAATAGTGATAGGAACTGCACTAGAGTTCCTTTAATGTAGACATAACAGTGAAGGGACTTTCTGCAACAGTTCTAAGAACCAAAATTAGGTTCCCACCAAGTAAACACATCACATACGGTGTAATGTTACCAATAGTTCTAAGAACTTTGATGAAGTTTTTGTATTGTTACAGGGTGCTTTCTTTAATAGTGTGAATGCAATGTAAAAAAAGTAGAGGAGGGACTTTCTGCAACAGTTCTAGGAACCAAAATTAAGTTCCCACAGAGTAAACACATCACACAGTACAGTGTAATGTTACCAGTAGTGCTAAGAACTTTGAAGTTCCTGCAGTGTAAACGAAACAAATAGAAGTCAGATTCTCTAGTAGTTTTAGGAACTATGGTAGTTCCTGCAGTGTGACCACACCTGGTAAAGGATGCATTTTAGTAGTTAAAGGAACTGTGATAAGAGTTCCTCCTAAACATAACAGATGAGGGACTTTCTGCAACAATTCTAAGAACCAAAATTAGGTTCCCACCGAGTGAACACATCACATCCAATGTAATGTTACCAATAGTTCTAAGAACTTTGATGAAGTTCCTGCATTGTTACAGTGTGCTTTCTTTAGTAGTGTGAAAGCACCAAGAAGAGAAGTTTTAGGAACTATGATAATGTTCCTGCAGTGTGAACTAAACAAATAGAAGATGCACGTTCTCTAGTAGTTCTAGGAACTGTAGTAGTTCCTGCAGTGTAAACACACCTGGTAAAGGAGGCATTTTGGTAGTTAAAGGAACTGTGATGGAGTTCCTGCACAGAGTGAACAAGTCACATACAGTGTAATGTTACCAATAGTTCTAAGAACTTGAATGAAGTTCCGCATTGTTAGTGTGTGCTTTCTTCAAAAGTGTGATTGCACCAAAAAAATAGAATGTGCTTTGTCCAATAGTTCCAGGAACTATAATGATGATCCTGCAGTGTGAACAAAACAAATAGAAGCGGTACTCTCTCTAGTAGTTTTAGGAACTAATGTAGTTCCCGCAGTGTGAACACACCTGGTAAAGGAGTCATTTTATTAGTTCTAGGAACTGTGATGGCATTCCTGCACAGAGTGAACACATCACATACAGTGTAATGTTACCAATAGTTCTAAGAACTTTGATGAAGTTCCTGCATTGTTACAATGTGCTTTCCTTAATAGTGTGAAGGCACCAAGAATAGAAGGTGCTTTCTCTAATAGTTCCAAGAACTATGATAATGTTCCTGAAGTGTGAACGGAACAAACCATGTTACCAATGTATGTTACCAATAGTTCTAAGAACTTTCTTGAAGAAATCACACTGTAACAATGCAGGAACTTCATCAGTGTAAACGCACCAAGAAGAAAATGTACTTTCCCCCAATAGTTCCAAGAACTATGGTAATGTTCCTGCAGTGTGAACGGAACAAATAAAAGAGGTACTTTCTCTTATAGTTCTAGGAACTGTAGTAGTTCCTGCAGTGTAAACACACCTGGTAAAGGAGACATTTTGGTAGTTAAAGGAACTGTGAAGGAGTTCCTGCACAGAGTGAACACGTCACATACAGTGTA
Organism: Xyliphius kryptos; assembly: GCA_025769995.1. NCBI lineage: Eukaryota > Metazoa > Chordata > Actinopteri > Siluriformes > Aspredinidae > Xyliphius > Xyliphius kryptos. The sequence goes on along the minus strand of JAOUQT010001928.1, from coordinate 127 downwards.
ACGTTACCAATAGTTCTAAGAACTATGATGGAACCTTTTCAGGGTGAGCACTCCAAATTGAGAGCGTTATTTTCTCTAATATTATAAATGAATGAACGTGTGTGTGTGTGTATGTGTGTGTGTGTGT
>JAOUQT010001919.1:0-12586 GCA_025769995.1 Xyliphius kryptos | reverse complement strand
TTTCCTCCAGGTTCTCCGGTTTCTTCCCACAGTCCAAAAACAAGGATTCCAGGTAAATTGAATGCTCTAAATTGCCCCATAAACATGGAAAAAAAGCACAAAAGACATAAATGCAAAAAACCCCAGCTTAAAACACAAAAAGTGCGAATAAGAGAAAGAAACATGCGAAACACACAAACAAACCAAATGAAAGACACATTATTAACACCAGGATAAATCTGCGTGTCTGTCTTGTGATGGGACTGAAAACTTGTCCAAGACGTTTCCTGACCTGGCACCTGCCCACTAATGACCCCAATTAACATGTAACCCGACTTTAAACCATGGCACACTGATAAACCTGATCTGGAGTTGAAAGTTGACCCCCCCAGCCCACCCTGAGAGCGCGGAGGAGCGGTTCCTCACCATGTGTGGGTATTTCTCCGGATCAGTGACGCTGATGTCTGTGAGTTTGATGTTCAGATACTGCAGAGTAAAAAAGAGTGTTGGCGTTCACGTAAAGCAGAGTATACAATAGGCCTCTGTATGAATGAGGTCATAAAATACCTGATCTACAGAGTGCAGGGTTCCACAAATACTGCAATTCAGACAGACAGGTCAGTGAGACACGCCTTTAAAGCGGCGGGTTTTAAACCATAGCAAGTCACATCCCACAATGTTTTTCAGGTGACGACATCCCCACATGTTTTAATTCCACAAAAAGTTACACACTGCACCTTTAAAAACAGACGTTTCAACATTTATCGCTGATTAAAGACCCAGAACTCTTACCTTAAGTCATTTTTTAATTCCACCACCACGTCTTTACCCACAAGGGACTTAAAGAATGAGTAGAACAACTGTAAAACAAGAACACACAACTCTGCGTTTAACACTGGCGTGCGCTATTGTGTTAGCGTGTGTTCTACATCTAGTGGCCAAATTGCAGAATGCAGTTTATTAAACATCAGGTCAATAATCCCTCATATATCACACACTGATACGAATGCGAAGCGCTCAGAGGTGTGCGTTCTTCTCAGTGATGTCACACACACACACACACACACCTGCAGCACCACTGAGAATCATCCACCAACCTAATAACACCCACTCTGTCCATGGTCCTGATCATTAAAGAACAGAGTAAGGAAGAATAACAGGAATAAGAGGAATAACAGAGTCTGTAGCACAGGGGTGCCCAACACGTTGATGGCACAGTGCACGTCTGCAGATCGCTGTACAACACTCCACAGTAATCTACAGATTTGGAAGAACAAATTTTATCCCGGTACGCTGATATTTCCCAAAGAAAATATTAACATTGAGATAATTAACTGATCATTTAGAAACCTGCATCAGCAGCTACTCCCACCTGTCTGACAGTATTCAGTGCATCATCAGAGTAATGGCGTTTTTATCCCGAGTGTTCTGTATTGTAATCATATCAACAAAATATGTAAACATTAAAGCTTAAAACAAAAAAAAAGACCTGACCCGTCAACTGTGGAACAGCAGATCACAGCTCAGAACTGTGTGGACATCCCTGGACTACAGAATGTAACTACAGTACAAAGCCCATCTGTTCAGTTTGAGTTCAGATGAATAATTCTAAACGCGTTTGTTTAGCAGAGCTTTTACTTGATTTTTATGTGAAGGTCTCAATCACAATATTTTTTTTATTAAGAAATAAACGTGACCACGTGACCCAACATAACAGCACTAACGTCTGCACGCTAACAGGCTAACGGGTTACATTCACCTCTCACATCCGAACCGAACATTTTACCAGAAAATACTACCATTAAAGTCGATGAAGCAGAATGTCCCCGAATCTTTTCATAGAACACACAAAACAAAATCAACTCACCATTTTGCGCGCTGTTCAGTCTTCTCTTAGAAACCGGCTGAACAAAGAGCCTCCTCATTGGTCAGAAGCCCAAAGGGGATTTATTACGACACCCCATTGGTTACAATTACAAAACCTTTCATAATAAGAGACTTAACCGCGGAAATACGAATAAAGCGATTAGATATCTTTACATATTTTACTTCAGTATTTATTATTTGTGTTATAATGTGTAAATATTAAACCAAACTATACAACCTATTACATTTTAAATTATTTATTAAATAATAAATATGACCATTTATTTTTATTCAACTTAATTAAAAAATACATTTATTTAAACATGCTTACTAAAATCTACCTTCAGGTACCTTCTGCTGTAATAAACGCTTATTTGTTTTAATAGATTCTGTTTTTAAAAAGTAACAACTTTTTTTTTAACCGGTGAAAAGCAGCTTTTTAACTAATTAATTGCTGTATTATTCCTTCGTAAATCAAAGCAAAAAAAATATATTTTTGAGGTTTTTGGTTTGGCCATTTTTTTTCCTTTTTTTTTGAAATTTATTTTATAAAGCAATCTTTTCAACACTTTTTACATATCGTGTTCATAATAAAGGTCCTGTTGCCAGGAGAAAGTTTCTTTTTGGCTCTCTGTACAGTAGGTGGCAGCAGTTAAATAATTATAACATCAGTGTGTCATGTCTATTATTCATTCAGTCACTTCTTTTACTTATTCCTCTACCAGGCCCAGGGTTATAGGGGGGTTTCCATGTTCTCCCTGTGTCTGCGTGGGTTTCCTCCCACAGTCAAAAAACCTGGATTCCAAATAAATTGAATGCTCTAAATTGCCCCATATAGTGTGTGGATGAGTGAGTATGTTCCCAGCAATGGATTGGCACCCTGTTCTAGGTGTATCTGCCCAGCGTCCAAGATCTTCTCCTATGGATGGACATGGGGAACCTTTCTTTTAAGAAATCTTAACAATGTAATCAATATATTGGCAGATAATTTAATTGATTCATGTACATGTTTTCTTGCTGTGTTTTAATTTTTCTCAGTTTTTCACACAGATTTCTGCAGTGAGATGAACCCCGATCTCATTTGCACTAACGAATAAGCAATTTTCCTGTCCTTCTGGTGTCATTTGTTTGCTCGTCCACATGGCCTATCATACCTGCAGAAGCACATCATAAATTTCTGCAGTGCAGAGGGCTAAAGGAACAAGCTACTAAGTGGGTGTGTCTAATGAAGTGCCAACTGTAAAATCAAAAACACTGACTGATTATCTGTTTTTATACCTAATTTAAACAAATTTCAAAATGGTGAATTAAACTTATTCATTATTCCCTGAAGTGATTAAGCTGTTTTTTTTACAATTAGGAGCATTGTCATGAAAAACAGCTGGAATCCAACATTATGGTCTGGTGAACTGAAGGACATCTCTAATCAGCTTTGTAAAGTTTAGTCGTGTCACAGTTTAATAAAGAAAAAGAGACTCAAACACCCGAAATGCAATAATCAACTGACAAAAAGTTTAATGCAGAACGTGACTGGAACAGAGGCAGAGATTTCTTCTGTTAGAGTCGGGTGAGAGAGATTAGACATTAAAGAATACAGAGTGTGGAATTTATTAAAGTCATAAAAAACAAAGGACACCTTTTTAGGTTCCTCATCACTTTACAACACCACTTAATAAATTCTCATTAAATCAACTCTAATGGTGTGTCTGAGTTCCAGCCAAACAGAACAATTAAATATTAAATTAAAAAAGGACAAAGAGGAACAAAAATTATGGGGTATGGTCTTTAAATTTCTGCTGATCATTTGTGCGTCCTGCGTGTTCATTAATTCCAACTTTATTTTACCATAAAATAAAATAAAAAAAACAGCTTGTACACGATCCTGGTGCACACTGGAGCCTTTGGTTCCTGTTCTGAAGGACAGTACACATCTACGAGACCAAGTTCCATTCTGATAGATTCAAGTGTATTTTCTGAAACTGTCCGAAAGCTCCAGGAAGCACTAGTGCACAGACAGTGGAGATGCTCTGCAGAGTTCATTTCAGAGAGCGACTTGGTTTAGAAAGCTGTGCCAACTCAGCATGCACTGAAAACATAAGACCATAGAAACACTCATCAACCATCAGAGATAAAAGCAACGAACAAACACAGATCACACTGCTCAGACAAGATCACGGGCAAACAAATATTCATCCAGTTTTAAAGATCTGAATCCACACCGAGGCAGCACACGAGGAACCTCACTGAACCTCGACTCAGAGGTTGTTTAGGTAATGAGGTTTCTTCCTAATAAAACTACATAACCAGGAGTAGGTTCTTGCTCTTTGGGGGTTTAGGATCATTAAATAAGGCTTACTTAATTTGGAGCCAGACCATTTTGTATGTTAAACAGAATGATGAAAAAAAATGTTGTATTCACTGCAGGATTTAAAACTGAACTTTTTAGTTCTTGCTAAAACTCTAGCTGCTAAATTCTGAAACATCTGCAGTTTATGCAGTCAGTGATTTACTGAAACATTTCCTCCAGAGAGCATTACAGTAATCATAACGATAGATTGGCACCCTGTCCAGCGCCTGAGATGTTCTCCCCTGGATGGGCATATGGAACCCCAGCGTGACCCTCGTAGAGGAATAAGCGGAAGATAATATATGGATGGATAAAGACAATACACTTTTTTGCAGCAAAATATGTAACAGCAAAATATCAGGGCTTCACTTGTTCCTTACCTTCTTTGGGCAGCCTGGGAGGTGGCCGAACTCCCCGACCTGGTAACTCTGAGGTTTCCCTGTAGTCCTTGGGCTTTGACGGGGGCTCCTGAGGACCTGGACGAGATTTAACTGGCAGTGGTGGCTTTCCGATGCCCCCGCCGCCCTCGGAACGAGACGGCACCACTGGCTTCTTGTTGTACGATTGAGAGTGCGCTGTGCTACTGCTGATGCCAGTACTGATGTGAGGTACAGATGGTGAGGACCCTTGGCCCCCTTTGGCCTCTGAGCAGGTGAAAGAGCGGGCACGAGGTGTCGGCACCGGAAGCGGGCGCTCTGTGTCAGACTCTTGGGACTTAGAGAAGGAAAAAAATTCTGGAGGTGATAAGTGGTCTTTCCGGGACGTTTCATGTTCCTTGCCACTTCGGGGCTTCTGCGTTAATCCATACAGGGGATTGTCAAACATCTCTGCAGGTTTTCCTTCTTCAGATCTTACAAAATAAAAATAAAGAATTATTTCCCGTCCAAGGTTTATCTGTCAACCCAGAAATTCTTTCTCTGTATAAATATTCATAAAGATAAATGTTAGTATGATGATTCTACAAAAATGGACAAATGAGCTTAAAAATCTGACTTTAAAGACTTTAATTTAGCCCCGCCCCACGGTCTTCGTGAAGTAGATGGAGAACAAGCTGAGAAGTTAAAGCAGATGAGCTGAATGTGCAAAATAACAAAAAGGGGTGTGGTTTTAAGCTGCAGTAATTCGGTACACAAATGACCCAAAATTCACAAATGATCAAAAAAGTGGAGAACATTGATCAACTCTAAAAGCAGCGTGCGCTCACTGCGTTATTTGTTGCGCTAAATTCATGCCAGATGACTAACACAACTATGGGATGCAACTCACACAACAGCTGGGAAGGGAACGAGCTTTATTACAGACAGTAATAATCTTCAAAGTGCCGCATTCGGCCGATGGAACTCGCCAAAAGTCCCGATCCTGTCCCATGGTGTTCTCTCTTCCCGCGACATATAAGGGCCGCACACATAAAGACTGCGGTGCTGCCGTAACCGCGTGTTTTTCCAACAATATGGAGATGTAAAGAATTTATAAAGAGGTGTTTAAGAGCCCGCTTCCTACCAGTCAGAATTCCCAGTTCTGATGATGGGCTCAGGTTGTGCTTTGCTGGTCTCTTCTGCCTCTGACTCTAAATCTAAAGGGCTGAATGTTGTTATTATAGACAGCGCCCCCCACAGTCACTGCGGATTCATCCTCTTCATCTTTTTAAAAAATATCTTCTGAATCTGACGAACCAGCGCGGGAACATTCACAGTCCGACTCCGTCATCCTCGCCTTTTTATAGCGCCATTATTCATTGTATTCCACCAGTAAAAATATTATATTCACGTTCACATTTCAAAAGCTAAAATAATGTGAAATCTTCAGGGTTCTCCATTCGGTGGCGCTTAGACTTTAGGATCCACAGTGCTTTTCTAAAAAATCTTAAAGTATTCCCTGTGCTCATGCACAAGCTTAAACAAAATACACAAAAACCTTACTGAACAAGAGAATTCCCGAAAATACTTACATAGGACTGGTGATCTTTGCTGGGGGGCTACACACAGGATGATCGTATGATGTTTTCTTTGGTGAGGTGCTTCCAGTAGTGAGATCTTTAGCTGATCGGTTGGATCCGGTGTAGCTGAAACCTCTTTCACACTGACTGCCGCTTTTGTAGGCAACATCCATGTAATTTGGATTACTGATATCGGTGGGTACAGCCATGGATGATGGTCTGTAGGTTAAATATGAACCACATGGGCATGTTTTTATAGATTTTCAAGTCGGCAAGCGGAAAAAAAAAGCATTATTTTATCTGGTATGAGTGATAACCTCTTTGTGGATGCTTTAGATTACACCCTTGTATTTATATTTAATTATATTTAAATGTTATGGTCATTTATTGGAATTCTGTAATTATTTATTTGCAATCACATCCAAGATTTGAGAACATAAGTAAAAAGGTCTTACTTGCAGTAGTGGTCAGATTTGCCTTTATTGCTTCCTGAGTCATCACCCACCTTAATGAAATCTTTAAATAAGAGACAAATAGAACAAGTAAAGGTTAAACACATTTATAAACAAGACATACAGCATAGCTATAACTATAAACATCAAAGCCCTCACTGACTCAGCACTAACTCTTCCACTTCTCGAGTACCTACAGGGCTAAAATTTGGCATTGTGATTTCCTACCATGTCCTTTGAAAAACGAATGGGTTCTTACTGTCCTATGTTTGTTCGTTTGCTATCGCCATCAAACACAGCACCTCAGATGGACTGGGGTTTTGTGGAGTACCTACAAAGCTGAAACTTGGCGCCATCGGTCCCTAAATTGATGTACAGTAAGAATGGAACCGCATGGACTCCGTAGGCACGCAGATGCCAATCATATAATTAAAATGCAAGTAGACAGTATAATACATATAACGCTGAGACATCGCAGGAGACATGGAAGGTCTATTTCCAACGCCAGGCCCAAGATTCAAACAGCCGTTGCACCTCGCGGATTCGTACGCTTTATGTTTTTATCGGATGTGTCGGCAACGGAACACAATCAGATCACAAATACACTTCGAACTGTGTTGAGAAGCATTGCGTTATTAGTGTTTAGTATCACAGGCCTAATTATAACACTTGGCACCTGGAAAAAAATTCTTATGGTAACGACACACTGCTTTCTTGTGTGAATTTATCAATAATTACCTTTAACTTTACCTAAAAGCTCCGATTACCACAGGTGTATAAAATCAAGCCCTTGGTTATTAATTTTGTACGACTGTATACTTCTGTGGGCACAGCTTGCAGAAGGCCCTCTTGTTTTTGTCACCATGATAGAAAACAACTTGACTGACCCACACAGTGTCCTGAGCTCAACCTCATCTAACATCTTTGAGAAGAACTAGAACTGAGATTGTCATGACCTCTGGTCCAACATCAGTGTCTGAACTTGCACAGCAGTGATGGTCAGGTGTCCACAAATTTTGGCTGTAAAGTGGTGTGAATATAAAACTAAAATTTTCTCACCATACAGCTTCTCAGTCTGTTTCCCTGCTGATGTGCGCAGCTCGATACCTCCGGTTAACGAACCCATCAGCTCATTATGGTGCGTCAGCGGGACGTCGAACTCGGTGTAGTTACTCTCTGCGGCCCGCAGAGCGACACATGTCTCACCTGCACACAACTCAGACATGTCAAGACTAACACATTTATATATCAACTTTCATCTTACATGAAATACAAATACATCACTCATCAATCTACTGAATACGCTCCTGAGTAAGACTGTCATTTTGCATTTTTTAAATGATCCTGAGGGTTATGGAACAAAAAAGTCAAGTGGTAGACCTAAAACCATTTCACCAGCCCTGAGCCACAGGATCTGATTGGCTGTCCGTTGAGACACGTGAAATAAAGAGCACTACGTACCGTAGGATTCCCCACTATCTGCAGATGTTATACTGATGAGAATGTGCTGATCCAGTAAATACTCCGGGTCTGAAATGATGGGTGTAAGCTGAAAAAAAGTGATATTATAAATGAAATTGGATTTTTATTATGTTCTTAGTGTCATTTGATGAATGATGACTCTGAGCTGGACGTTACCTCCACGTGCCCTGGAAAGCGAACCTTTATGGAATTCTCTGAACATTCCTGGTTTTCTATTTCAGGCCACTTAACAAATTCTGGAAATGAACATGGACACAGTAATTCAGTTTGCAAGCTGTTTATAAGTTTCTCCATTAACGATCATCAAACAGGCGAGGCCTTACTTTCCAAGCAGCTGGAGTGGAACTCAATGTGAAACTTGGTCTTGGATTTGGTTTTAAGCGTCGCAACACAGTTCATAAACTTGATTGCACCCTCACATTCCTTAGTTGGATCTGGAAACCAGAGTCACAAAGATTTAAACTGATTGATGAGTCTTAAAGACCTTACAAATAATATAATAAAACAATAAAGTATGAGAGGGCGTGGCATTATTGTGAATAAATCACAGGAAAGAGGATTTGTTGGGCACGGCGCGCAGCTGAGTACAGTTACACCTCTTTCCGTGATTTATTCACAATAATACACTTTTAATAATTTTTTTTTTAAAAGCTGACAAACACACTATGATTAAAAAAACTAAATTAGATTTATAAATGCATCAAAATTGTTTATAATCTGGTCTTTCATGATGTAGGTTTCCGGTTTTGGTAACAATGAAATACTCCCATCTATGGGCCACATAACAGTTTATAACAATTTATAAAAAACATCAGAAAAATAATGTAGTGTATATCAAAAATGTGCAGCGCTCAGAGATGTGCATTTTTGTCAATATTGTCACAACTGAACAAACATTGGCTCAGCCAATCAGATTTAAGGAGAAAAACTACCCGTTTTATGTACCGTGCATACAACACGTAATATGTTCCACCTTAATCACTCTTTTGAAATGTTGTGGAACAGTAAATATGCATTTTAAGTCTATTCTTTGGACAAACTGATTGTTGTTATCTGTTTCAACAGCTCACACATTTTTAAAAAGAAGAATGTTTTGGACTTTTATAAAGCCACACTGTTATGTCCTGCTACAATAACGATTGCCATCGTTTGAAAACCAATAAAGCCCCTCTGTGTCAACGGTACTGTTTCTTAAATGTCGCTTTTGCCATGAAAGATGTTGGCTTTTGCACCTTTAACAATCTGGATTGTCTTCTTTAGTTTGCATGAAGAACTAACTGTTCATTTTTAATGAAGAGAAGCCCCTGATATGTTTCCACCAATCTGAAATGTGGTCAGGCTCAACATCTCAGTAAGGATTCTACATACAGTCTCCGACTTTGTCCTTGTGAAGTAGTTTTAGGTTGCATGCCTCGGTGCAGACACGGTAAGCATTTGTCACAGTAGCATGAGTTTTTTTTTGTTTCCTATGACCTGCGTCCTCCATCTCCCTCGTCCGTGACCAAACCTGATAAAGGTTTAAACATCATACCATTTTTGGAGACGAACTGTGAAGTCACTCCTGCATCAAATGTAGCAAACACCGGAGAGTGGTCGCTGGTCATGATGTCACTGGTGCATCCTGAAGACCCCCCCCCCAAAAAAAAAGAGTGAGCGAGACATGAAATGCCTTTTAACATCATAAAACTGTTGCGTGTTGCAAAAGTTTCCACATTACAAAATGCTCCACTTATAACTAACCATACGAGTGGCAAGCCACATGGACCAGCGGGTAGGACTTGCGAAGTACACGGTCACACCACGAGGGCAAGTTATATTTAGTCTGTGAGTGACACAAAAAGAGTTTAGTTCAGCTGAACGTCTAGATCCGTTTGTAAGTGAAAGTGGAGTCTTTAATTACAAACAAAATGTAACTGTTCTGTGTCAACACAGAATGAAACTACAATCGAGACGATCTGTAATGACACTCCAGACCAAAAACAACAACCTACCCCCGTTGCTTTGGCTTTGGTGTACACATATCTTTCTCGTGTGTATCGCTCAAATCGATATGTTGGAGGGAATGAGATCTCCTCTTCATCTATAAGGGCAAAACAAAAACAAAGACAGATGTTAGCATTCCATCTCTTATCAGATTAAACAGATACTAAAGCAAAAAGGCACGAGAGGGCGTGGCAGTCACAGTAAAGAGCTGTTATGAGGCCCGAGTACAGTTACACATCTGTCCCGTGATCACTATCCTACACAACCTTGATAAAAAAAATACCAGGAAATGTGTATAATCTGGTTTTCCCTGACGTAATTAGGTTCAGAAAATAAAATACTGCCATCCAGTGGCCAGATTACAGAATGCAGTATCTAAAAAAAAAAAGTCTGGAAAATGAAACTTTTTAACTCACTGAATAACAAGGTTCCAATTTCTCTAACAATCAAATGCCGCCATCTAGTGGCCAAATTATAGAAGGCAGTTTATTTAAAAAAATCTGGAAAATGAACCTTTTTGACTCCCTGAGTAACAGGGTTCCAATTTCTCTAACAATCAAATGCCGCCATCTAGTGGCCAAATTACAGAAGGCAGTTTATAAAAAAAAAAAAATCTGGAAAATGAACCTTTTTGACTCCCTGAGTAACAAGGTTCCAATTTCTCTAACAATCGAATGCCACCATCTAGTGGCCAAATTACAGAAGGCAGTTTATAAAAAAAATCTGGAAAATAAAGTATTGTATATCACAATGTGATATGAATGTAAAGTGCTCAGAGGTGTGTGTGTGTTATTGTCAATGATGTCATGGCAGGACAAACAGCTCAGCCAATCAGATTTAAGGAGAGGTACTACCAGCTTTATGAACTTTATAAAATCCTAATTTGTTAAAAGGAAAAGAGAGAACATTTTAAGTCAAACTGAACTGGTAGCATTGGTTTTAGACAGAAGTAAGTTTGTTTTCTATGCTGGTGGTGGCTGGTTTGATGCCTCTACAGGACTCGGGTGGTGGTGTTATAGAAGTGAATTTGGGACTGTGTTCCTACCATAGTGCAGGAAGACCTTGCCCTCTGCCCTCTCCATGTTCAGCTGGTCTCTGCTCAAAAGTTCCTGATACTGCTGCTGTTTGATCTTCATTACAATGTTCTCTGCTTCCTGGAAAAAGTGAAACAATCATGCAAAACGCAGTCTCTCTTCCTGTCTGGTGGCGGTTGCAGCTGCTGTATTTAACCACTCCTCTCTGATTAGAGGAACTTGCTCAGTGCAGTCATGCACCGGACTGCACATTGTTCACTTAGTGACTGAAACAGACATGACTGACGACTGGCGTCACTTTGGTTACATAGGAAGCTTCCGGGTATCAAAGCATGCACTGTAGCTGTTTGGAAAGCAGCCAGCCCCATATGATAAATATACAGATCAATAACGTCATCTATTTACCTACAGAGGAATTCTGTACACTGAATGTTCACAGCACCCAGGGGAGCAATTGGGGTTGGGTGCCTTGCTCAAGGGGACTTTAGCAAATAATTGGTGGGTCCGGGAATCGATCCGGGGACCTTCATATTTACGCTTACGTTTACGACGCTTATCCAAAGCGACTTACAGGTATCCCACTTAATAGCTGGATCCCTGGACCAATAAGGGTTAAGGGTCTTGCTCAAGGACCCACATTGGTAACTTCAGTGGACCTGGGATTTGAACCCTTAGATTGTGAGCTCAGAACCCTCCCAATGAGCTGCTTTCAGTTTGCAAGTCTGTTTTTTTAACCACAGGCCTTCGACCATCCCATAATCTGTTGGTTATTACAGCATTAATAGACTGAGAAACCACAGCTTTAAAATCATTTTGATGATGCAGTGAATTGTGTTAAGAAAACAACGCCCCAGCCGCCTACAGTAGAACCCTGTAATTTGGTCCGAGCCAGTGGTCAGCTTTCAAAAGAAGGGCATAACACCCGGTACCCGAGTCCCTGCAGTAAACTTATTCTAAAATGCGGTGCGTATGTGTTTAATCTCATAAACTCAGCAATGCAGTTCTTCATGGTATGCAAAATGTGCATCATTTAACAGAAAGGAACGGTCAGGGCAGCATGTGGACGCTCGTGGCAGGGGTTCAGTTTCAGGTAGAGGTGAATTCAGGTCCTTTCTATGTAGAGCCTGCATGTCCTCTCTTTACCGGAGTGGATTTCCTCCAGAAACTCTGGTTTCCTTCCATAATCCAAAGACATGCGGGTCGGTGGTCTGGGATCACCTTTGGTCTTGTGGACGCAGTGGAAGTATTCATATTTATTGTGTCCTGTTCTTTTTAAACAGTATGCAGAAGATTAAAACAGAACTTCTTTTGCAACATTTTGCACCAACCATGATTAAGTCACCGCGGTCTGGTAACAGACCCCTTGTGGGCTAAACTTTATAGTTGGCACGAGGTAGAAATCTCCTGGGTACCGCCAAGCTGAAATGAGTCACTTAGGCTGCTGGTGTGTGTAAGTGTGTGTGTAAGTGTGTGTGTGTGTGTGTGTGTGTGTGTGTATGTGTGTGTG
>JAOUQT010001898.1:0-12588 GCA_025769995.1 Xyliphius kryptos | reverse complement strand
CCAATCTCTCGCTGGGCACACACTCACCCACACACATTTTATGGGGGCAATTTAAGTTGTGAATTCACCTTGTATCCATGTTTTTGGACTGTGGGAGGAAATCAGTAACCCAGAGAAACATGGATTCCCAGGTGCTGACCACTAAGCCCACTAAGTCCAGAGAGGGCGCCTCTTTATGTTTTAAGTCGTTTTCACAACATAAAAAAAGAGCAGTGCCTCACCTTGGGGAACTGTTTAATAAAGACATAGTCTGCAAGTTAAGGAAAAAGGCGGAGTCAAATTTTAGTTCCCAATGTAGCCCACGAGTCAAAACATTTGCCCACGTATGGGTTAGAGAGTCACAAACACCTGATTTTTTTAAAGGGAGGAGTGAGTCAGAGAGAACTGAGTCACACTTTCAGCTTCCTGAGCGTCAGCTCCACGAGCGAGAGTTCACTGTTGCGCGGCGACCCGTCATCTCGCGATACGTGCGCTCGGAAGTCTCGCGAGACTTGGCGGTGCAGTCGGACGGCGGCGCGGAACGATGGCGGCTCCGCCTGATGAGGGGAGTCTGGAGTCCCGCATCAGTGAGTCAGCGATTTCAATCAGAGAACCGTGGTCCGCGCGATCTTAAACCGGACGGGCTCGCGGCGTGGGAGCGCGGCGCATGTGGCACAGCTGTCGCGCGGCGCATGTGGCACAGCTGTCGCGCGGAAGTCTCGGGGCTAAGCAGCTAGCTTGTGTCTGCGCGCTATGCTAAGCTAACACAGTTGAGGCGCACCGTCGCGTTTAAAGCAGCCCGTTTAGTGGGGACTAGTTAACCGGTCTAACGAGCGGTGCAGCGCGGCACCAGAAAGTCAGTGGTGATGGGTGATGGTGGGGTGGAAAGCGGCGCTTTCAGGGGAACTGTTAGGTTTCAGTTTAGGCTAAACGCAGGGAGCAGCTCTCCTTACGTTCCTCTGAACTCTGAACACTCATTTGGCAAACGAACCGACAACAAACACACAACGCTGACATTCAAATACCTGTCTGCGTTCAACTAGATGCCTCGTGAATAAAAAAAAAACACAATCGAATCGAGAGCTGTTCACCTGATCATTCACTCGGATCTGATGAGGCTGAAGATGTAAATAGGATATTTTAATTTTAATGCAGGGTAAACAGCGTTTACAGGTGCACACGACTTCTTTCCCACCCCTACCATGCAATCAGGTATCATGTGATCATCACTTCGCGTCATGGAAACTGTCGCAACAGTTTGTGTTTGAAGCTGGAAGTCACACTCAGGCTCTTATCTAAACTTCGATTTTCATTTGATCTCCTGGATGCTGGGCCCCTCCACCCCCACAGCGGGTTGATCCTGGGTCCTCAGCCTTATACTAAAGAAATAAGGTACGATAGGGTGTGGCATTGTGAATGAATTGTAGGAAAGAGCACAATGCGAGTGTCATGTTGCTTTTATAAAACGGTTACAAACACATAATGCAAAAATGGCAATAATCTGGTCTTACGTGATGGTTTCTGGTTTATTTATCAAATACTTCAAATGTCAAATACCACCTAGTGGCCAAATTGTAGAACGCAGTTTAAAAAAAAAATTGGGAAAAATAATATTTAGTGTAAGGCACTTGGTATGTCATCTCTCTTGCAATTGCTGCACGGGTAAAGTGGAAGGAATGACGTGAGGTGCTTGCCGCATAGTGATTGGTGCACGGGTAGAGTGGATGGTGTAAGGTGGTTAACATGAAGCCAATGCTGTATGCAACGAGTCACACGTCAACATTAAAGAGGACATTTGACTAATTGTGTGCAATCCCGCAGAACCGCTTTGCTTCTGAAAACTTTAATAAAGACAGTATTAAGTAAAGTTCTCACCAAATTAGCAATGAAAACTTTTTTGAAATGTGCTGTAAAAATGCTCGCCACCTGGCCGTATAACGGGTAACGCCTAGTGTATTGTAGCCCGCTCAAAAAAAGAAAGGGAACACTTAAAAACAGAATATAAATCCAAGTCAACCACACTTCTGTGAAATCAACCTTTTCTCATTTTTTTCTGGCTGATGTTTCGGTCATTTTGCATTTTGTCAATTCTCTCACCATAGAGGTAGAATGAGATGGTGTCTACAACCCACAGAAGTAGCTCAGGTAGTGCAGCTTATTCAGGGAGGCTGGACAAACAGCTCAGCCTGATTTAAGCACCGGAACGACACCCCCCCCCCCCCCAGTTACTAGCACGTACATACTAGATAGCAGTGCAAACCTCCAGCCCATCAGAGATGTTGGTGTTCAAAACCACAAAGAATCTTAATGTCTAACAGATTATCATTTTCTTCAGGATTTACCTTGTGTTCTCGTCCCTGCAGACAAAGCCACCAATCCTCTGAACAGGGAGACCGACTGGGACAGCATTAAAGCGTTCTGTGAGCAGCTTAGTAATGAATCTGAGGGGTGAGTCGCAAATAAAATGTACACAAAGCATACATCAGCATATTTTCATCTTTACTGCATTAATAGTAATGTATCTTTAAAAGTAAACATGCTTAAAATGTAATCTTGCATCAACACAAAGTCTAAATGCTCGGTTTTCTCTTTAACATTTTTTTTTATAGTAAGTGTATCTGTCTGATTACAGTCCCCAGCTGGCCACAAGGCTGTTGGCCCACAAAATCCAGTCACCTCAGGAGTGGGAGGCCATGCAGGCCCTCATGGTGAGAGAAAATATTTCAAAATTGCTTTGTTCCTAATATTTTAAAGGCTGTGGGCAGTTGTATTCTTTATGCTGACATCATCAGTCGTTGCAACAATCAACCAAACATCAAAGTTGGTTATGTGATCGTCACGTGGCTGTCACTTGTCTATATTTACTCTTCTGGTAATGTGGATTTCTGATGCTGGAACATCTCAAAACCAAAAGTGAGAACTGGAACTGTCGTTCAGCTGTGGAATAAGTTACTTCCAGTTAACTTCAGAATATTTAACGCAATATAGTCTTGTGCTAGAAACAGGAAACGGGCCGCCACAGATTTGGAAGCACGTACAGTAGTACTGTGCAAAGTCCAAACGTCCTAAACAATTTAGATCATTGTTTAAAATGATCCGATCATGACGGAGCGTATATGCAAAAATGTTATGAACAAATGTTATAACTTACGTCTTAATCAAAATTGTTTAATTTAGTTAATTTAAAAATCAAGCTCCTAGTCATGGTTTATAAACAACTGTATGCTATAATTCTTATGGGTTTAAACCTTAAAACAACCTTAAACCTTAAAAGGCGTGTGGGACAAAAAAAAACCCAGAAAAGCCTATTCGGCACACCTTTAGGATGATCTAGTATTGGGGTTTTGTACAACGTTTGTGTTAAAATTAATGAAACATTTTTTTTTGCTTGTAAAGGTTCTGGAAACATGCATGAAGAATTGTGGGAGGAAATTTCATAATGAAGTGGGAAAGTTCCGCTTTCTTAATGAGCTCATTAAGGTTGTTTCTCCAAAGGTGAGACGTGTGTTTATGAAGTTGAGGTTTGTTAACCTGCCCTTCGGCCAGTCAATCTTACTTCCTGCATCTCTTTGTTGTAGTATCTGGGCGCTCGGGCACCGGAACCGGTCAAAAAGAAGGTTCTAGAAATGATGTTCGGCTGGACTGTGGGGTTTCCTGAAGAGACCAAAATTTCTGATGCTTATCAGATGCTTAAGAAACAAGGTAAACCAGACGAGCAGGCCTAGCCTCGTCAGGTCACATGCCCCAGAGCAGATTTAAGATTTAAAAAACCCATTGAGGAGCCGAAAGCATTTATTTATACGACACCTTTCAGTTCTCATTACAGTCTGAACAAAGCTGCTGCTTTGAGTCAGCTGTTTATTGCCAACATTCTGTTCACTTCCAGGTATCGTAAAACACGATCCCGCTCTCCCAGACGATAAGCCCCTCCCCCCTCCACCGCCTAGGCCTAAAAATGCCATCTTTGAAGATGAAGAGAAAACAAAGGTAAATCCAAACTGACTCACCATCAAGATAAAGTTCCTGCTTAAAACTGTGCGTTTAGACACACACAAGAACCAAAACAATGCTGCATAGTTTACTATTTATTTACTCCCCTCTCTGTCTCCCTCTAGATGCTGTCTCGTTTACTCAACAGCTCTCACCCAGAGGACCTGAGAGCAGCGAACAAACTCATTAAAGAAATGGTGCAGGAGGTCAGTGTGCGTCTGTCCTGACTGTGGATCAGTGCTCCTCATGAGCTGTGACTTGTATATTGTTGACGGCACTGGTTGTTTGTATGGTAGGATCAGAAGCGCATGGAGAAGGTATCGAAGCGCGTCAACGCCATTCAGGAGGTAAAGGAGAGCGTGAAACTCCTCACACAGCTTCTGGGAGATTACAGTAAAGACAACTGCTCGCATGCTAACGAGGAACTTATTAAGGTACCAAAGACATTTGTTTAGTCTTCGCTGCTTTTAGAAACGATGGATCCATGACTTCATTCAGAGATGTTTGGATGTGCTTGTAGGACTTGTACCAGCGCTGTGAAAAGATGAGACCCACCCTCTTCAGACTGGCGAGTGACACAGAGGACAATGATGAAGCACTGGGTAAGAGGGCAGAGGCGCGGGAAGTCAAATAGGGCTTCAGGTGAAATTCCTAATTGTTTCTGATCAGGTTTGGTTTCCATGCAGCCGAAATCCTTCAGGCCAACGACAGCCTGACACAGGTCATTAATCTGTACAGGCGGTTGGTAAAAGGGGAGGAGGTGAACGGAGACAGCAACACAACCCCCACGCTGAAGGGTAACATCAGAGTCACAGAAACAAACTCACTTAATGTGTGTAAATGCAGTTTGCTGTAAAATAATTTTTTTTTTTTTTTTTTTTTTTTTTCAAAAAAAGGTAACAAAACAGCTCTTTTGGACCTCACTGGGTTGGACACCTCGCCCTCAGCCTCATCGTTCCCAGAATTCCCCTCTCAGTCTACGTCCTCACACGAAATGGGCATCAGTCTGCTGGATGATGAGCTCATGTCTCTTGGTGATTAGGCCAAAATAAAATTTTGTTAAATGAACTGTATCGTTAATACAACCTTTATAAACAGATGTGATTTGTTTCAGGCTTAACCGATGTTACTCCCACACCTCCGAATTTAGCATCCTCCCAATCTGCCGATGCAATCACCTGGAACTCCTTTCAAGTAAGTAAAGCCGGTACTTTGGACTTCATGCAGTTGGTTCTTAAAGGTTTGTTCTCCAAATCTGATTCCTCTGGGTGTTTTTTTTTTTTTTGTTTGTTTTTTTCTTAAAGCTGTCGCACAACGTGGACACACCCGTCCCTCCTGTGCCGGCCGCTGTTCTACTGCCGTCTGTTTCAAACCTACACTCTGCCGCGAGTGCTCCGGGTGGCGCTGCTAAAGTGCTGGATGAACTAGATATGCTGGGGAAGACTCTGCTACAACAGTCGCTGCCCCCAGAGAGCCAGCAGGTCAAATGGTAAAGTTTAGTAAACCTGAACGTGTCTTGCGCCCCTGGACGTGATGTCATGATGTAACATATTTGCAGGGATAAGCTCCAGTCCCAGTCCAAGCCTACACTCCGAGACCTCCAGACAAAATCCCAGCCGAACCCCGGTTCTTTGCCGTCCCTCGCCGCTGAGCCCGGCGTGGTCTTAAATGCGCAGTTCAGCTATGACGGTCCAGCTCTGCCCGCCACCTCCACGCCGCAGGACGAGATCTCTCTGAGCAGCATCACTGTGCCGCTGGAGTCCATTAAACCCAGTAAGAGATCACCACCCACCTTGGCTTTTCTTCACAGCGCTCTGCTCGCTTACACACCACGCTTCCTTTTCCAGGTAGCTTGTTACCGGTGACAATCTTCGACAAGCATAGTTTACGCATTTTGTTGCACTTTGCTCGCGACTCGCCTCCGTCTCGACCCGACGTCCTGGTGGTGATCATCTCCATGCTGTCGTCCGCTCCTGCACCCATCACCAACATTTGCTTCCAGGCAGCCGTCCCAAAGGTAGTGCGCGTGACACATTTGAAGCCCCTACTTTTTAATCTGTTTATCATTAACATGCCGAGTTTCTTTGAACATCTGCGCAGACGATGAGGGTGAAGCTGCAGCCGGCGTCTGGTTCCGATCTACCGGCGTTCAACCCCATCCTCCCCCCTGCTGCAATCACACAGGTCCTGCTGCTGGCTAACCCTCACAAGGTGCCACCACACATGGCCACATGGACGTATGAACAGCCCACACACACACTCTGACCCTAACCCTGATTTTTTTCTCTTGCAGGAGAAGGTCAGGTTGAGATACAAGTTAACGTTTGATTTAGCGGACGAGTCTCACGATGAAAGTGGAGACATTGAGCAGTTCCCCCCTCCGGAATCCTGGGGAAACCTTTAAAAAAATGGAGAGACCCACATTCTGCTGCTTTCTCCCCTTGCATTCTATCGGTGGTGTCCGGTGTGAGCGCCTGTCGCTGTCCGCGTCTCATTCCTAATCAGAACTGAACGCAAGCGTGAGATCCCCATTTCCCCTATTAGACCCATATTTAAATAAAGTGGCATGGTAAAGTGAGCGAGGATCTGCTTTACAAATACACCGTGGAAGAGTATACTGTACATTTCACCTTCTTCCTTAATGATCCAACAAAGTCCTTTAACCCTGCTGAGTATAATCCCCCACCCCTGAAGGTAGATGTGAGTATGAGTGCGTCTGATAAATCCTCTGCTCTTTACCGTGCTGGATACTCGAGAGTGGGGCTGGGTTAGGATTAACAATGAAGTATCAGAGCCTTTCCTTCTTTGCCTTTTAGTTGAGAAGCAGTGAAGCCGATTCTCAGATTCTGTTCCTGATTCACGTCCTTTATTCAGCTGATTTTCTTTCCTGTCGTCTTGATTTACACACATGGATGGCACCTCGGATTTTAAAGCAATAGTTTGGCCAAAAATAAACAATTTACACGTTCGTCACCTAGGCCACTGAAGCTGGAGCTTTTGCGCATAATGAGTGTTTACAAGCTGGACATCCAAAAGCTTCTCATATTTTAGGGTTAAAAATATTTAACAGATCAGATCACATTCTAACACAGCGTTTAAAGGGTAAACTCAAAATCAACAAAAACATTCACTTCCAACTCCAACTTTCCGATCTTCACCCATCTCATTGTATTTGCACACACCCTCGATTGTAATTGTCCTCCAGGAGATGCCACCCCACCCCACTCAATAGGGACGAACGCTGTAAATTGACTTTCGGTACAAACCATAATTTGTTCCATTTATTTCTACTTCAGTTTTTTTGTCTTAAATGTTTTGGATCGGTGCTAAAGGTACCCCGTCTGAGAAGTGATTTGAAACTACCGTACGTGCCTAATCTGGTGTTTAGCATTTGCCCTCGATTTCTTTTTATTCTGTGTATGTATATACACAGATTTGCATTTTTGTTGCAGTAGCTTTTAAGACCTTTATGTTCGTGTGGGTGATTTTTCTTTTTGGTGCGGCTTGGGTTGGGGTAAAGAGACCTTTGAGATTTTTGCTCTGACTTGACCGGCAACTACAATTATTTATTTCCTCCTGTGACTTCTGAGATGTTACTGCCCATGTGTTTGGTGAATCCACAGAACTGTAAGCGTGACATGAAGGCTGATGGATGTCCCAGGCCACGCTAAAGCCCCGCCCATCATGACTGTAAATAATATGCGCATCACAATTGTGTACATTTGCCAAAAGCAGACAACTTTACACGAGTGACGAGAACCGCAGGAGAACTTGGAATGTAGTGCAAATAATGTATTTAATGGAAATAAAGCTATTGTTTTTCTTGGAGGTTTAAATTAGTTTTCATTCTCACACCGATCCATGTTCTACGGCAGATAACCACCGACTCGTGTTCTGAAATGAAACCATTTATTAAAAAATTCATAATGAATCTGGATGGCGGTTTCATACACGCACAACTACTGACAAACATGCCTGAGAGCAAGGCACACTATAAACTAAGGTACACCAATTATGTAACATGCACTAACTTAACAGGTACTCACTGTTATAACTAAAGAATATATTCATTTTCTGGGATCAATATTGAAAAAAAAAAAAAATAACTTTTTTTTTTTGCAATTGGGTTGCAAACACCACATCTGATTTAATGTTTTCTAATTAGTTTATAATCCATCGTAACTCTCTGGATTTCACTGTTTAGGTTCTCCAAGAGTACATGTTGGCTGTCATAAGCCAAATGGTGTTTGGTAAAGCAACATTTTTTTTTGCTTCTAACATCACTGCAAAAGTAGATCCTGAAATTGGCTTTAAACGGAACATAACCACCCCCACCATTATTATAAGAAGTACTTAAAAAGTTCAGTCTGAAGGCGGTACAAACCCAGTCAAATCAAACCCTTAAGCACTTTGGCTGTAAATTACAAAACATAATATCCCACACCTCCTTAAAATCTGGATGGTAGCCTATTAAAAAATGTTGAAGGCCTGCAGCTAATAACTGAATTCTGCTGACCCCTTAATTCTGGCCACAATTAAAACCTGACTCTTCCTCTTCCTTCAAAACACTCTTACTTCCTCTGTTGTGAAGGAGGGGGAGGGTGTGCATACGAGAAAGGCCCTGGACCTATGAAGTTCCCCAACATAGGCTGGGGAGATGGAGGGGCAAATTGTTGAGCCATCAAAGGCTGCGGTCCAGGTCCTCCAGACTGTCCAGGTGGAGGAGGTCCTAGATTAAATGAGCTGGGGGGAGGGGGTCCAGCTTGGTTCTGGGGCCCACCACTAGAGGGCTGTGATGCACCACCTCCTCTAGTATTGTAACTGCCCCCTCCACTATTGTAACTCTGATACTGATCACCCGAGTTGTAGTTGTTACGGTTGTCGCGGTTACGTTCTCTATATGATGAGGACCGGTCATCACGGGATTCTCTGCTGTAGCCGCCTCCGCTGCCTCCACCCCGGCTGTCTTTGCTACTGCCACTGGAGCGCATACGCCTGTCACACTCATCCTGATACATCAGGTTGGGGTTGTTTGAGTTGGAGCCACGGTAACGCATTCTGCCTCCTGTACAACATAAAAGCAGAGCCTGATCGATTAATCAGTGTGTAATATTTACTTTGGATTAATTTCTGCCTGTCCCTGCAGTGCTTACCTCCGGACCCGCGTCCAGAGTCGACCAGCTGAAGAAGTTTGGGGTTGATGGCCTGTCGGGCCTCCTCCAGTACCCGTACCAGGTCTCGAGCCTGGCGCAGGTTTCCGGGAGTAAAGAACGTGTAGGCGGTGCCTTTGTTGGTGCTGCGGGCAGTACGCCCGATACGGTGCACGTAGTCC
Organism: Xyliphius kryptos; assembly: GCA_025769995.1. Classification (NCBI taxonomy): domain Eukaryota; kingdom Metazoa; phylum Chordata; class Actinopteri; order Siluriformes; family Aspredinidae; genus Xyliphius; species Xyliphius kryptos. The sequence continues at coordinate 3,287 of JAOUQT010001898.1, read as the reverse complement.
TCTGAAGAGTTCGGGTAATCATAGTTAATTACAAACTTCACGTCCTCCACATCTTCAGAACACGAGATGAAATTATTAAAGAAAAAAAGAAATACCAATTAGAAACAGATCATTTAAAACAAAACAAAAAAAAAATCATGTATGCTTTAAATTAATTTCTTTTTTATGATCTACATTTTGTTTACTTACACTTACCTGTCAAAAAATATATTAAAAAGAAACATTGTACCCTTTGGTTTACAGGTCTGTAATAAAATGCAGCTGATGTAACATTGTACAGCATTGCATCACTGCTACACGTCCAAAATATTAGAATAACTACTTTCAGTTGCTCTGTGGTCACCTTGAACAGCCAGTGGCGATCACTTTTGTAGCCAAAGCTAAAAACCCCAAACCAAGCCCTATCAGACAATGAACTAAGAGCACCAGCCAAGTACAAGGCAGCACTATAGACTTAAATAATGCTTAAAATGATAAAGTACGATCCATGTAATAAAGCAACCAAGTCTGTTTCTCATTACAAAGGAGGCGGGCGGCTGAGACAACACTGTTCGTGACCCTATCGAATACAGTCTCCTTTCGTTGGAGGGTGATGACTGACAGCTTCTTGCTTTAAATAAATAAAATTTGGGTCTGACTGATAAATCAATGCGATGATATATGCCAATATATCAAACTTCCCTTCGGGATCAATAAAATACCTGACTATATAATGGTTTATAAAGGACCTTTCCTTTAAACATTACCATTTCTGCTTCATGTCCACCAGAAGGCACACTGCAACTCTGCTCATGTGACAGGTTACATACACGCACAACTCCTTAAATACTGGGATTAAATAACTACACAAACTTTACAGAATTTTTTTGGAAGTTATTTTGATTTTCTATATCAATCAGATACTTAAAATATAAATATTACACAAATTAGTAAACAGTGTGTATATATATATATATATATATATATATATATATATATATATATGTATGATGTGGACCTGCCAGATAGTTTGCTTTAACTACAGTAAAGTTCTGTTATACTAATCTTAATTTATGAAAGTATGCAAGCAAAATGCAATAATAGAAATAACTCAGAGCGGTCATTGATGGGGCGTGGTCAGGTACTTACCCTATGTTAGGTTAGTCTTGGCTGAGCTCAGTCCTGGGTCAAGTAGAGAGGCCCGAGAGGAAGAGGTTTATGCGGGCTCACACGATCTGCTGCCCACCCCTTCACCCTCGGCATGACACCGGCAACGCCAGGCGGGAGCAGAACCGGCTCCCCCTCCAGTTCTCTCTCGCTCGCCGGGTTGCAGGGCCTCCACACACCGGACCGGACTGGATTCAGCTCTCAAAACTCTCCCTTTCTCATTATCTGCCTTTCTCCCTCTTCACCTCAACCGGATTTAACCAAGATCCTGATCCTATGAGTCTCAAAGGGGCATGGCATCAGGGAAATTAAGTAAACTTATTCCTTAATCCCCCACCCACAAACTTTTTCCCCCATTTTTTTTTTATCTCATGAGTCCAATCGAGCACCGATCTGAGAGGTTTGGAGAGCCACAGTCCTGCAGAACCTCAATAATGCTGCAGTCCAGTGTTAAGATTCTGCAGTCTTGAAGCAGAGGCAGGTGTATAGCAGAAGTTGAGGAGTGGGTTTGTCCAGATCGGGCTTTGAGTTAGCGCCTCACTGGCAACTGCTTACGGTAGAGGGCCAGCCGCCGAACCGAATTAGCATAGCCCGGCCTGAGCTGCCATTTAGGGAGATCAAAAGAGCCTGGGAGGGGGGAGAGAGAACAATGATAGAGTGAGACGTTCTGCGCATTTGGCAACCCAACAACAACCCACTTCCTCTTCTTCGAACCCGGCTTCTCTGTGGAATTGCAATACATGTCAAACTCTGTTCAGACCGCAAAGCCTCTCGCAGCCTAAAAAACAAACCGTTGATCGTCTGCCATACTCCAACTTCCTTTATTTACTTGTTCAGACAGGAGACTGGTGTTAAGACCCAGGGAAGACAAAGGGAGCCCAGCATCTCCCCCAGGTCCATTGTAGGGTCAACAGTGAGCCAGCGAGCCCCGTTTTTGAAGGCTGCTTGGTTTTGTTTTTTGTTAGTTTTTTTTTTTGTCTTTTTACACCAGTAACAAGAAACAGACAGTAATGGTGGAACTGGGAGGGAGGTGGGGTAACTAAAGCAACCCACACTTTCTTCCTCTGGGCTGCAGAACACATGAAAAAAATGATACAAGACCATTTTACAAAACACAACGGCTAGACGGGATAGAAAAAGACAGAACATGCGCAGAATTGTTAGAGGAAATAGAACAGGAAGAGAGAAACAACTATTCAACAAATACAGCCAGGGATGTCGGAAAAGAGGCCCGAAGAGCAATTATTTCACGAACAGAATAAAAAAAGTGAAAAAAATACAGACATGTTTACAAAATTAAGCTATTATTGTTAATGTAAAGACAGCATGTGTGCGTGTGTGTTTATGTGTATTGAAAGGGATTGTGTGTGACCCTATACACCAGGCACATACCCAGCCCACGAGACGCGACATCAGTGGCAATGAGGATGGGAGCTTTACCGCTGCGGAACTCTGAAATAACAGACAGTTAACATTATTTTAATAAATTATTAGATTAACAAACACCAACGAGAACTTGGGACCATATAAACATATTTATTCACACACACACAATTGGCCAGTCATGTGACCTCTGATCAGTATAAAGAAAACTTTTAAGTATTAATAATGTGTATAGTTCCTACCTGTAAGAACCCAGTCTCTCTCTGGCTGACTTTTGTCACCGTGAATACACATTGCTGGCCACCTACACAAAAACCGTGTACAGATATATGTTACACTACTGCTGTTCTCAACTAGCAAAACATCACTACAGGAGAACTTTTCATACAGGAGATGAAAATGAAACATTATAGGCGATCTTGAAATGAAAAAGCAGACACAGTTTAAGAGGGCTGATGTGGGTGAAATTTGTAGACCGACCATTTGGGTTGATATTAATAAAGAAAACTAAATGGGGGGGGGGGGGGGGAAGCACAACAGCATTTCCACATGTTAGCTGTCAAAAAACGGCTCCATCAAAAAATCTCAAGAAAAAAATGGATCATCCTTGAAGAATGGACAGAGAAATACACCTTCAACCTCAAGTTTGAGGGAGTGGTAGCTCAGTGGTTAGGGTGTTGGATTATCAATCAGAAGGTTGGGGGTTCAAATCCCAAGTCCACAGAAGTTACCAATGTGGGTCCTTGAGCAAGACCCTT
>JAOUQT010001889.1:0-12588 GCA_025769995.1 Xyliphius kryptos | reverse complement strand
TATATATTTATTATCAGGAACCAAAGACAAATCTTTTAGATTGCCAACATTGTTGTCTGTTTTTGCAGATCCTCCCAGACAGGTCAAGATCCATTCTGCATCTAATTGGACTAACGTGCATGATTCAGTTACACTCACGTGCTTGGCAACACATAGCAACCCACCAGTTTCAACGTTTTCATATTCATGGTACAAAAATTCAAGCCAGATAGAACAAAAGACTAACATGTTCACGATATCAGGAATAACTCGAAAAGATGATGGTCTGTATTGTTGTAAAGCAGAGAATTCAGCAGGATCAACAACCTCAGAATTCATCAACATAACTGTGCATTGTAAGTGTAATGGACACTCTAAGTGCAAAGCAGCATCACATTTAAATGTTATCACTGTAGTTGACTTGATTTAACCAGTTGAGGATGCACAGTGATGAATTATGTGCACAAACCACGTACTTTATATATTTAAACATAAAATATTAAGTTAAAGTTAAGATACACACACACACATATGATTGTGTATATTTTGTATCTCACTTTCTTCGTAGATCGTCCAGAAAATACCGCCATTGATGGTTTGAGTAGAATAAAGATTGGATCGGCCCTTTACCTCATCTGTAAAACTGAAGCGTCTCCTCCTCCTGATTTATATCACTGGTACTTTAAACCAGACCAAACACAACAGTATGTCAGGCTTTTTAACACAAGTAAAAATTTTCAGATTTCATCCATGAAAGTTAAAAATGCAGGCAGCTACATGTGTCTTCCCGAAAATGTTCTCGGTAAAGGAACAAATTCCTCTGGATTTAAGGTTCTTGTTCTCTGTAAGTACGTCATCTTTATGTTCTCTCTTATATTAGTCTAAAGATCATAGAATTATTTTCCCTCATAGTAATATTCATCTCTGCCTATGCATTAGCTATTATATACTTTAACTGTTGTAGCAATACTTTAGGAAAGGCTCTATCAAAGCCAACATCACAATACCATTGTTTTTTAAACTAGTGATTTAACCATTTGTCTTGATATTTATTTTTTAGATCCTCCAAAGCAACCTGTTCTAAATATGCCAGACATCATTGATGAAAATAAGCGGCTCACTATAAACTGCACAGCTGAAAGTTCACCCAAGTCAGTGGTCACGTTGAGCAGAACTTCTTCCAACGAGAAGGATTTTGTGCTGTTTAAAACAAATGAAACCAACAATCTTACCTTTCATCAGACTGTATCTCTATCACACATGGGAGAGTACACCTGCACCGCGCATAACTCAGAAGGACAGAGTTTCATTAAACGCCACCTGAAAGTCCGACGTAAGTACAAATGCTTATCCTAAAACACAATAGTATGTGGCTGGAGGGTGTTTTTTTTCCTTTAACCATAAGGATTACAGAATTTTTAAAATTTACAAATGTATTAGGAGAATCCATTTTGTGTCTTATTTACCCCCTTGCATTTGCACGGCCCCGTCTTGGAGACTCGGCTGAGACAGCACGCAGCGTTTAACTATTCAGTACGCGAGCTGTAAGGAACAACGGGTGGCATGCAGTAGGACGGCTAGTTATTAAGTCACGCTTATTCTCCACTGCTTTAGTGGCTGAGTGACAGCCCCTACAACTGACTGGTGTAAACAAGTGGTCCCCTAGTGTCTTAGCAAGAGCAGCTTAGCTGTTGAGGGCAATGTTGATATGTGACTCCAATTTTGCCTTTGGTTTTTTATTTATTTTGTGTACAATGCAGATGCTCTCTGAGGTACACATCTGTGCATTACTATAGTAGGCGTGGCATCACTCATACTTTATTACTTTAGTAAACACAGCTGTTACCTGTTATTTTAATAGATGCTCCTAAGAATGTGCAAGTTTCAGTTCATCCTAAAGAAGAGCCTACAGAAGGAGACAATGTAACCGTCTCATGTGAAGCTCTCGCTGATCCACCTGTATCTGAATTTAGTTGGATAAAAACTTCTGGAAGGCAAGAGGTGAAAATAGGAGATAGCTGCAAGCTAATACTTACTTTTCTGAGGGATGCTGATGCTGGCCAATATTACTGCCTTGCTAAAAATGAACTTGGGATCAATCAGTCCTCAGTACATATCAGAGTCAAGTGTAAGTACTTCATTTCGTACTGACTATTTTATTAAATCCACTAAATCTATTAATTAGGTAAAAGGGCTTATAATGCTGTACCTATAACTGTATCACTCGTAGTCATTCCTGCCAGGAAACAGGTTAGAATCAAAAATTTTTGCTGTAAATTGACATTTATTGAACCTATTTTTAATTAAACTAAAGTTAATTAAACAATAATGTTAAACTACATTATATACAGTTGCATTATTGTGTAAATTTTATACTGTAGAATAGAATGCTTTTATTGTCACTATATACAAATACAATTATTTTAAAAGTTTCACCTTTCAGTGCAAAAGTGTACTTGAAATATACATAAAATTAAAATGAACAGTTCTAAAGCACAATAAACATACTTTACAGAAGTTAAATATGAAAGTAACAATGTTATGTACAGGAAGTTGGTATGTCACAGTGATAATTAAATAGTAGTAAACAAGTATACAGAATTGCACATTTGTAAACAATATTTATATAGTGCACTGTAGTAACCAATATTATCAAAAAAATTAAATATTGCACATTGTTGTTTAACTTTTATCAGTACTGTAGATACTGATAGTAGATTATCAAAACTTAATGACAACTTGAGGTTGTGACGCCTGCGCGTTGCGAGCCAAACATGAAGCTCGCAGCGGCGCGCTGGAAGGAGCAGGTTGCCAGATGAGGGTAATTGCAAAGTATTTATTAAAGTGTCGCGACCACGCAGACACAGAGCAAAACAAAAACACACAAACGCTACAAACTACAAATAATAACCGACGGCGACAAGATGGAAGGGGCAGGCATAAATACAAAAGGATAGTTGTCACATGACGAAGGGAACCAATAACAAAAGAGGACAGTTAATTAACTAATTAAACATAAATTAAAGTTAATTAACTAAAACAAAACAGGGAAGAAGCGCCGTGCGCTTCTTACATATGGCCCCCCTGTTTCAAAAGCGTCCAACGCAGGGGGGCGCAACGAAAAGAGAAAAAACAAAAAAAAAAATCCCCGCCTCTCCGGCGGACACCGCGGACGGCGGCTGCAGTTCTCCGTCCCTCTGGCGGACGACGAGGAGGACGGCATAAAGTTCTCCTCCTCTCGGGAGGGCGAAGGGCATGACGGTACAGAGCTCTCCACCTCTCGGGCGGACGCAGAACAGGACGGCACAGAGTTCTCCACCTTTCGGGCGGACGCATAGCAGGGCGGCACAAAGTTCTTCTCCGCACGGGCGGACGAAGGGCATGACGGCCCAGAGTTCTCCCCTGCTCGGGCGGGCGACGGGCAGGCTGGCACAGAGTTCCCCTCCTCCTGGGAGGGCGAAGGGCAGGAAGGCATTCCCAGAGCTGGGCGGCCTCCGACTGGCACTCACGGGGCTGGACAGTCTCTGGCTGGCATTCACAGGGCTGGCTAGTCTCTGGCTGGCATTCACAGGGCTGGATAGTCTCTGGCTGGCATTCACAGGGCTGGCTAGTGGCCGATAGAGGGCTGCCTGCAGGTGGTGTGACCTCGGCTGGGAAGGTGGTGTGGGCCTCAGTCACAGTGCCGGTGGTACTGCCCTCTTCCCGGCCGGTGGCGACAACAGCCTGCATGTCCCCACTGCAGACCAGGTCGCCAGTAAGAGCACCAGCCACCTCCAGCTTCGTTTCCTGGACAGAAAAAAGAACAGACAGAAGACCAGCCACAAATGCCCCTACAGCAACCTCTAGAGGTAAGTCGGGTACCGCGCGCTCACCGATAGGGACACATAACTCGGGTTCCGCGCGCTCAGCGATCGGAACACATAATTCTGGCACCGCGCGCACACAAACCGGGACACATAATTCTGGTACCGCGCGCTCAACAAACGAAACACCAAATTCTGGTACCGCGCGCTCACCAACAGGAATACTTAACTCTGGTACCGCGCGCTCACCAACCGAACCACATAATTCGGGTACCGCGCGCTCGCCAACAGGATCCCAAAGTTTCGGTACCGCACGCTCCCCGACACTGACACCTAACTCGGGTACCGCGCGCTCGCCAACAGGATCACATAGTTTAGGTACCGCGCGCTCGCCAAAAGGATCACCTGGTTCTGGTACCGCGCGCTCACCGACACCTAATTCGGGTACCGCGCGCTTGCCAACAGGATCACATAGTTTTGGTACCGCGCGCTCACAGACCGGAATACATAATTCGGGTACCGCGCGCTTGCCAACAGGATCACATAGTTTTGGTACCGCGCGCTCGCCAAAAGGATCACATGGTTCTGGTACCGCGCGCTTCCCGACACTGACACCTAATTCGGGTACAGCGCGCGCACAGACACACCTGGGGAATTCTGGGCAGCAGCGGTGGTGTTGAGGGCAGAGCCAAGGCGGTATCCCACAAAAACATGGAACAGAAGGTAAGTCTGAAACTGGGGACCCGCTTGGGGCGTACTGCAATACTGAAGACCCATAAGGGGCGTACTGAGAACCGGGGGACCCACACGGGGCGTACTGAAAACCTGGGGACCCGCTCCGGGCATACTGAGAACCTGGGGATCCAATGTGTGGACCAAGTACTAAACAAGTAATATTACCAAAAGATGTATAAAGAATGTATATATTTGGAGTGTGTGTGTGTGTGTATGGGTGTGTGTGTGTATGTGTGTTTGTAAAAGATAGATAGAAGTAAGAGAGTGCATTTGCTGTAGTTTGAAAAGGCAGCTTGACACTTATCTCATACACTGGGTGACAGAACACAGAGTTTTGTTTATTCAATTCACAGACCCTTAAAAACTCAATTCTGATTCCTTTGTAAACCCAAAATAGTGAACTGTGACACCTGACAGCTTTTGTGTATACAATGAAATCTCATACACTCTGGTAAAGGAAGGAAACGATGATGAAAGGGAAGTGAAGTCTGAAGTATAACAGAACAGGAACAAGAATACACACAGTGCACTTTTATGTTTTTCACGTTAACCTGGACTTTCAGCAAGGAGGCCGGTGTATCAATTGTTTAAAGATCTAAAGATTTAAATACAGTTCAATTTTAAAAATTAGATTCAGCGATAGGCTGATTTTTTAAAATAGATGTTTATTTTTGGCTGTAAATCTCTACTTCCAATATGTATGTGAGGAGGAGACTGGGCTGTACCCTTCCTTTGGCTGTGCTAGTGCTTCTCATTGTTGTGTCGTTACAATTGTGGAACAGGAACGTAAGGACACACAAATATGGTACATTTAAGACCTCCACAGCTTATTACAGCAAGAAAAAGAAAGAGGAGGAGAAGCATCAGAATGTGACACTGGAGGACATTTTTTTTGCTGTTAAGACCACTGGCCGTTTCCACAGCAGCCGGCTCGAACTTCTCCTGCAGACATGGATTTCAAAAACTAAAGAGCATGTGAGTCCAATCTTGTTAATGTTAATATATTTTCATTAAAAAGTATTTTTAAGCTCTGTAAGACAGCCAGACAAAACTGTGCTCTGTATATAAGGTTAAAGAAAGATTTCGTTTATGCCTCAGATATGATATTCACATCACATTTGTTAAATTTATGTACTGTGTATTGTCAAAAACATATGGTATATAACTTAACAACTTTTGGTAACACTTTTTGTGAATTCCGTATTCATAATGTATAAGTGCATTCATAATGCTTTATAAAGTATCCATAATGCTTTATAAAATCTGTCATAAGCCTATGTTAATGTGCATAGATGTTCATAATCATAGTCCTAAATTGTTATAACAATTTGACATAAGGCCTAACAACACAACGCAAAGTGACATAATGCATTCTAATTTAAACTTTTGATTCTTTGGATGTTCAGACATTCTTACAATAAAACAAGATGATTAAACTTTACTTAATGTCTGTAAGGAGTGTTTATAAGCTTTTACAAGGCATTATGTATTACTATGTTTGTAGTCTCTTTCAAAGAGGTCATTAATGACATCACTTTACTTTATGCCTGTAAAGTGGGCTTATGAGCGTTTATAAACAGTGATGAGCACTTATAAAGTCATTTCTCAAATCAGAAGAGGCACCTGTTAAAGTGCATATTCTGTAAATAGAATCACATTTTTAATAGTCCAGAGATTTTTATTTATATTTGATTTGAACATTTTATAGCAACACAAAAATGTGTTCTAGAATTAGTTGCAAATGATGTAATTATAGTCATGTGTCAGAAATAGACTGTTACTGAAAACTGCACTGCTTAACCTATAGCTCTTTTAATTGATAAAATATTATGAAAGTGACAAAAAAATATATTTTTATGTTGTGAAAATGATGTATGCTTGTAAGTTAATTAGTGGAAATTGTGAACTATGGTTTAAATTTACAAGTATTACATATCTTATCTGTGTCTATTTTAAATGGCAAAAAATGAAGATGAAAAAATATACTAGAACAGGACAAGCAGTACTGAAATCCAGCATCCGTGAGTGGGCAGATAATGCACTTCTTTGAATGTCTTGCCCCTAAAAGCCTCAATATTATTCAAAAAAGTCTCCTTCTGAATGTAGTATTCATTTTAATATAAATTAGTCTGTTTATTTAAAGAACAGAAATAATCCAATCACATTGCATGGCTTAATAATATTCAGACTAGGAGTGTATAGGTTCTTACTTTTTATTATTTGTCATTCATTGATTCATTCATTCGTTAGTTCATTCATTCATTCATTCATTCATTCATTCATTCATTCATTCATTCATTCATTATCTTCCACTTAATCCTACTAGGGTCACGAGGGGTTTCCTAGCCCATTCAGGAGGGGATGTTTCAGGCACTGGGCAAATACACCCAAAACAGGGCGCCAATCCAAGGCTGGTCACACACTCACTCTTACACACATATGAATTCACAGACACACATACTATATGGGGCAATTTAGAGCAGTGAATTTCCCTTGAACATGTTTTTGAACTGTGGGAGGAAACTGGAGAACCTATAGGAAACCCACGCGGACACAGAGAGAACATTACAAACATTAAGCCACCATGCCGCCATATGATTTGTAAGTATTTATTCATTTTGAGGCTCATTCAGTCTGCCTATAAATGTATTTCATGTCAATGCTTCTTTAAGGCTGCCACAATGGTTTAATGATTAGCACCATTGTCTCTTAGCGCCGAGGATTCCCGGTTGAATCCCAGTCTGGGTGGAGTTTCCATGATCTCCCCGTGCCCTTGTGGGTTTCCTCCCACAGTCGAAAAACATGGATTCAAGGTAAATTGACTGGTATAAATTGCCCCATTTAGTCTGTGTGTCTGTGAATTCATGTGTCTGTGTGTCTGTGTGACTAAGTGTGCCCAGAGATGGATTGGTGCCCAGTCTGGGGTTTATTTGCCCAGCGTTTGCCTGAAACAGTCTCCCCTGGATAGGCATTAGAAAGATAATGAGTGAGTAAGTAAATAAGAGTGCTTGAGTGAGTAAAAGTGATTCTTTGAACAGTCTGAATATTTGTTGATTTTTTTCATCTCTGGGTGTGTTTGTCAAATTCCCACTTTGGAGCATCAGTGACTCTAAATAGCTGAGTGCTATACTGATAATCACGTGTTGGACAAGTTGTTAAATCCTCAGTGGCAGTTTTATCAGGCTCCCCTGAAAAAGTAACAAGAAGGAACATTCAACCTTTCATTATACTGTATTTGTGTCGTAGGAAGTTCAGGTATATATAAATGAAATAAATTGTGGTAACAATTTACATAAATCCGGTATTCACAATGCATTATAAACATATTTATAATGACTCATAACATTTGTCATAAGCCTCTTTTAATGCACACGGATGTTTATAATCACAATCTTAAAGTTATAACAAAATTATATAAAGCTATATAACACAGTGTGACATGATACATTCTAATATAAGCTTTGCATTTGTTAAATATTCTTACTTTAAACAAAATTATCCAAAGTCTGTAAAGAGCATTTATAATACTTTATTAGTCATAGTGTATACAAATTTATGTAATTTCCTTCATAAAGATAATAAATGATAACACATTACCTTATTCTTGTGAAGAAAGCTTTCATAAACAGCTTTAAGCAATTATAAAATAATTTTCAGGGAAGAATATACTTTACCACAAAGTATACAACTGTATGATACTGGACTCTATAATAAGTCAACAAACCATTAAAATATACAGTAGAGGCTAAAAGTTTGGACACACCTTCTCATTCAATGCGTTTTCTGTATTATCACAACTATTTATATTGCAGATTCTCACTGAAGGCATCAAAACTATGAATGAACAATGTGGAGTTATGTACTTAACAAAAAAAGGCGAATTAACGGAAAATATGTTCTATATTCTAGTTTCTTCAAAATAGCCACCCTTTGCTCTGATTACTGCTTTGCACACTCTTGTTATTCTCCTAATGAGCTTCAAGAGGTAGTCACCTGAAATGGTTTTCAGGTGTGCCTATAGGGGTTCATAAGAAAAATTAATTATAATGCCAACGGGTCAGAGTCGGTGCCTTGTAGTGAATGCAGCAGCTTTTAGGAAGCCAATGAGTAATAAGATAAGTAGTGGAGTGACATGAGTTCGTCTGGGCTGGTTTAACACAAGTTGGCTAAAGATTTGTAGACTCTATCAGCTGTAGAGGCCTGATTGTGCAATCTGAGAGACCGGCAAGCAGATCATTATAATTGCCATAGCCAAGCCGGGTTAGGATGAGGGAATGGAGAAGCTGCTGAGTAGCTTGTTCAATTAAGAAAGGTCTGATCTTCTGATGTTGTACAGAATAAATTTTGCATATGTCAGTATGTTTGCATAATTTCCACAATATGCAGCTAATAAATAGAAAAATCTAAATTAACATGAATTCTAAAACACAACCGTAGGCTTTAGCTTATTTGTGGGGTGTGGTATTCCTGTATGTATGCCAGCAGGATATATGTAAAGTTGTCTGAAAGGAAGTCAGAGTTCAGAGGAAGTGTAAAACTGTAAAACACATACACAAACACACATTTCCAAAACACAAAAACATATTGTCTAAAATACAGAATTATATAAGACTATTGTATGTAACTGAAGTATTTTCTGTTATATAAGATAAGAAAAACCTTTAAACATTAAAAATAGCAAACTGTATATAAACTGGACAATTACAGTTACAATACACTTACAGACAACAAATATTTTGACAGAACGTGATGTGTTCATTATACTTTTCAATGGGGTGGCACATCAAATATTACTGTATTTACTGCTTGAAAACAAACTTTAACAAAACTTGATTTACCTACAATAAATAACCTCATGAAAATAGTGTATATTTTACCTGGGAGGATTTGTCTTGAACCCTTGTTTCTGATTACTATGCATTTGGTGAAATATAAAAACATGAATAAGAGTCAGGGTTAAGAAATGCAATAAAACTAAAGCTTTTCCATTTTAACTTCTTGTTTATTGCATGCACTGATGAATTAAGTACACTAATTAGGTATCATTAATGAAGTAATTGTCAACACTTTTTAATCATTACATTTTAGTTATTCATTGAGTTCCATTGCATAGGTTTCAGATGAGCAACTTTTAAGCTTGATTAAATTGAATGGTGAATAAATAATTAAAAAGAATAAATGACTTATGTTTACTTTTTTGTATTTTTCTTTAGACTTATATATTTACAGATACTCCAGATAAGGAGATCAGCTCTAAAGGTACCAGCACTTATTTGTTTAAATAAATTACAGACAATTACAAGCATGACATAAGGAGACAATGCTACTCATTGAATCACCATTGGAATAAGCTCATGGGCCCACACGTTGGCTACTCTATATTGCCAAATGTATTTGCTCACCCATCCAAACTAACAGAATTGGGTGTTTCAATCACTTCCATGACCACAGGTGTATAAAATCAAGCAGCAAGGCATGCAGACTGTTTTTACAAACATTTGTGAAAGAATGGCTCACTCTCAGAAGCTTAGTGAATTCCAGTGTGGAACTGTAATAGGATGCCACCTGTGCAACAAATCCAGCCATAATCCACAGTCAGCGGTCATCTGTATTATGAGAAAATGGAAGTCTGCTGATGCTGATGCACATAGTGCAAAATGTTTGGCAACTTTCTGCAGAGTTAAACACTACAGAACCCCAAACTGCATGTGGCCTTCAGATTAGCTCAAGAACAGTGCGCAGAGAGCTTCATGGAATATGTTTCCATGGTCGAGCAGCTGCATCCAAGCCCTATATCACCATGTGCAATGAAAATCATCCAATGCAGTGGTGTAAAGCATGCCTGCACTGGACTATACTATATTAAGCTTACTTTATTTTGTAGTGTATAATGGAATCCACTCATACATTCTGTTAGTCTTTAATAGTTTGTGTGAATGTGTATGTTTTTTCATTGTATGTGTGTTTGTGTATTTTCAGGCTTTAAGCTCATTGTCACTGACTGTTCACCTGAACATAGTCGTCAAGCACTTTCCTGCAAGATGGCAGCAGAATACGATCACTTCATGACCACTGATAAAAAGTGAGCTGGCGTCTTAGTGGGAGTGGTATGGGAGTGGTAGCTCAGTGGTTAGGGTGTTGGACTATCAATTAGAAGGTTGTGGGTTCAAATCCCAGGTCCACTGAAGTTACCACTGTGGGTCCTTGAGCAAGACCCTTAAACCTCATTGCTCCAGGGTGCTGCATCAACCCTGTGTTCTGATCCCTATCCAACTTGTAAGTCGCTTTGAATAAAAGCGTCTGCTAAATAACTAAATGTAAATGTAGTGTCTAATTTTCAGACATTTTAGAACGTCACACAAGCTACCATGTTAAAATCCACCAGGCAGAGCACTACGAGCAGAAAAAGCCTACAAGTTAAAGGCAGGTTTATGCAAGCGCAAGTCTTTTTCACAAGACAGTCATAATTCTGTACAACATCAGGAAAATCAAACCTTTCCTAACAGAACAAGCTACACAGCTGCTTGTCAAAGTCCTCATTTGATCCAGACTAGATTATTGTAATGCTTTGCCGATCTCCTATCTTCCACAATCAGGCCTCTACAGCTGGTTTAAAACTCTACATGCCGACTTGTCTTCAACCAGCCCAAGAGAACTCATATCACTCAATTACTCATCTCTCTCCATCGGCTTCCTGTAGCTGCTCGCGTTCAGTACAAGGCACTGACTCTGGACTACAGGTCAATTTTCAGACCTGCCCCCTATTACCTTCAATCCATCTTTCGAAAATATACTCAGACTCGTTCAGTGTGCTCTAGTGAATGTCGACCGGTAATTTCAACTTGCTATGGTGCTAATTCTCATTCCATTGTGTGGAGTGATACAACCCGATTGTTTATTCACCACTGCAAAATGGTGGAACAATCTTCCCAACATCATCCGTAAGGTTGACTCACTCAGCATCTTCAAAAAACTTCTCAAAACACACCTCTTCCCAAACTCTTGCTGTAAGAAAAAAATAGAGCCAGATCTAATAATGCAAAGGTTTTGATGATACTACAGTGTAGCTGTTTCCTAAATGACTTCTGTTGTTCTCTCATTTGTAAAAAGCTTTGGATAAAAGCATTTGCTTAATGACTAAATGTAAATGTGAGACCAGTAAACTCACAAAAACTGGCAGGTAAAAAAAGCTCAAAAAAACAAGACCTTCTGACACTGCTACCCTAAGAGACCCCATGAGAGGAATTAACATTTGCAATGCATTACCAACATTTTTTGCCGAGTTAAATGTACCACTGTAAAAACTGGTCTCAGCGACTACTGACTGGGCTCCTGCCATTATCAACCGACATACAGGATTCACTGCACACTGTAGAGGTGATAACGACTTCCTAAACTTTATACATTACCACTGAATCACTATGCAAAAGTGATCAGTTTTGGGCACGTTAAAACTCCTGTCAAGAAAATCATAGACAACATGCGCTCCAGAGCTAAAGAGCACAGAACATTAAAGGTGCTATAGGTGGCGCTGTCAGCTAAACATGGTATTGATATTTAAAAGTTTCCTAACTTGTTAAATCCATCCATCCATCCATCCATGCATCCATCCATCGTGTTCCGTGTATTCCTCTACTTGGGTTGCAGGGGAATTTCCCCATACCCATCCAGGGGAGAACATCTAGGGCGCTGGGCAGATGCTCCAAGGACAGGGCACTGGGCACACACTCACACATCCACACACAAACACACACTATACAGGTGATTTAGAGCATTCGATTTACCTGGAATCCATGTTTTTGGACTGTGGGAGGAAACCAGAGAAAACCCACCCAGATCGGGATTCGAACCTGGAATCCCCAGCGCTGAGAGGCGTACGTGCTAACCACTAAGCCACCGTGACACCTCCTTGTTAAATCACTGTTGATAATTATTGTGAGAAATCATCAACATCATCAGTGTCTTCAAAAAGATAAATATGATGCTTCCTCATGTTCCCCATGCCTATCCAGGGGAGAACGTCTCAGGCGCTGGGCAGATACACCCAGGACAGGGCGCCAATCCATCGCTG
>JAOUQT010001881.1:0-10060 GCA_025769995.1 Xyliphius kryptos | reverse complement strand
CATCCTCCTTGAGTGGGGGGGGGGGGCAGCAAAACCAATGTTGGACAGCCGTGTACAGAATGTTTGGAGATCAGCTGTCCGTATTTGACAATCTAAAAAATTACATGAACTACATAAGTCCATCCCAGAAATCGTCGTAGCCCTTATGGTGCTGTGGTTATGCTCATAAATCCTCCCAAGCTCCTCCCACACGACTGATTAAATAAAGGAGCATGTGTAACTTCCACATATGATTTCTACTCACGGTCCAAACTCCGCCTCTAAACTGATCTACACTTAGCATGGCGCGCTTAAAGGCGTTTACAGCTAAGGTGTAACTCACAATTGGGTTCAGCTTTAGATCTCCTCTCTTAATTTTAGTTCCCCCGTATGTTTTCCGTCTTCGCGCGTTTCGTATTGTTGTATTCTGCGTGCTAATGCTTGTAGCGAACCGTGTGGCGTCGAAAGTAAGGCTTAAACCCATGATCTATCCTTGTACAGCGGGTGCGTCTAAGTTTGGGTGGATGCTACATACCCGCTTACTTACAGATTAAATCTAGTACCTACAGTTTAGTAGGCGATTTCAGACGCATCCAAAAACATATCTGTGTTTTTATTGATCAGTAATCACGTTAGCTGTGAGCATGTGCATCTGTTCATCCATAATGGAGCCTGAAACACACGTTCTGATAGAACTGACCAGCAGTCTTTGTTCCAGATAGAGTCTGAGGTCCAGCAGATGAGCTTCGTAATGAGGCAGGTTTGAGCTCACCAGATCTGCAGCCTGTACAAACAACAGAACCGCCGTTATTACCTACAGAAATCTTTACTTCTATTTTAATTTCATTATAAAGCACATTTTGAAATAGCTGTGAGGTTTGGCTTTTTCTTGACCGTTGATGCTGACGCTGGTGTTTGATGGGTTCCATTTAGTGCATCTTTCTCTCAAACTGCACACACTAAGATATTTATCTTCTTGCACAGTTGTGCATCGGGGCCTTCCACTCCTTTCTGTCCTTGTTAGAGTCAGTGTGTGTCACTCTTTGAAGGGAGTAGTTACCAGCATGGTAAGATATTTTTAGTTTCTTGGTAATATCTAACCTTGAGTCGCCTTCCTTCCTTAACACAACAACGGACTGACGGCTCTCTAAAGAATGTTGTTTCTATCTGGCTGACAACTGCTGATGCTTCAGATACTAAACAAACCGAGAATGTTGTGCTCCCTTTTATGCTCACTTATTAGTGTAACGTTTTTCAACTGTGCATCACAATTGAGCGAGGGCGTCCTAAAACAATGTCTAAATAAAGCCTTTTCATATGAGCCTGCAAAATCCTGTCTCCCTCCCCCCGCCCCCGGTTACAATCTTGTAGCCAATCACAAAAATCACCAACAATAAATCTGCATAATGGTTTAGGAAAATAACATTCATCACAAATCCTGATTATTTGTACAAAATCCATCCTCCCTTTCTTGCTTAAAAGGACTTTATTTAGTTTCAAGCCTTCTAGAAGGCTCTGATACGGAGAACTCAAAATCCGATTGGTTGAAGAAACCGGTTGATCGACATTTACTGCTACCTGCCACAAAACTCAGAAATATTTCAAACCTGGCAACCAATAATGCTGAAACCTGATTGGCTAAATGCTCCAATAATGTCTGGAAGCGGCGTGAACGAAGGAAACGCTATGAAAGGACGCGGACAGGGCATTTGGAATAATTTAATAAGTATTCAAGAACAAAATGTGATTCAGATCATCTTTGGCTTCAGAGTAGACTTTGAAGACCCCGAAGGCCACTCACTGCAATGAACTAATAAAAGGGGCCAAATGGAGTCTATGCAATCTCATTACATGGCATGATGTATATGCTTTTAAGAAGAGGTACCATCTATAATGTCTTACCTTCCCCAGACCTGCGATCATCGGCGTGTTCTCAGTCCTGAGACAAAAACATCAACAACAATATCAGTTCCAGAGTCTCTAATTTATTTATGTACCAGTTCAAAGGTTTAGCGCTGCCACACAACATGCATCCCAACAATACTACATACAATACCCTGGTCTAAAGTTGCGCTCCTGCCCACCGCCAAAGAGCAGAGGGTAAACGGGGGTCTGCGTCCCGGGGCCGTTCACAAACAAGGCGCCGATGCGGGGGGCATAAAACTGCAGGACGAAAAAAATAACGGATGAGTTTACATTAACGAAGCTTAGTGGTTGGCGGCATCGCTACCTGGTGAAGGATTGCGGCGGTGC
Organism: Xyliphius kryptos; assembly: GCA_025769995.1. Classification (NCBI taxonomy): domain Eukaryota; kingdom Metazoa; phylum Chordata; class Actinopteri; order Siluriformes; family Aspredinidae; genus Xyliphius; species Xyliphius kryptos. The sequence goes on along the minus strand of JAOUQT010001881.1, from coordinate 7,828 downwards.
TGCAGCCAATCACAGCAAAGCTAGCACATCGCAGGGCAGATATGCGAATAAACACGCTGACACACACATTGACACAAGCGGTATGGGATATACCACTGATAGAATATCGTGATTATATCAATATAATAATCAGGGCGGCACGGTGCCTTAGTAGTTAGTTTCCATGTCCTCCCCGTGTCCGTGTGGGTTTACTCCGTGTTCTTCGGTTTCCTCACCACAGTCCAAAAACATGAATACCAGATAAATTGAATGCTCTAAATTGCCCTGTATAGTGTGTATGGATGTGTGAGTGAGTGTGTGCCCAGCGATGGATTGGCACCCTGTCCTGGGTGTACCTGCCCAGCGCGCGAAATGTTCTCCGCTGGATGGGCATGGGGAACCTTACCGCGACCCTCATAGAAGAATAAGTGGAAGATGATGGATGGATGGATAATATAATATCGTGATATACCGTGTGGTACGGTATCGTCACTACCGTGAAACCATCCACTCCCATCGCATCCCACTGAGATCACCGACCATCACCAGCATGAACTAATCTCCAGATCCTGACCTTATGCCCCACGATGGTGAGATAATCCACCCCAAGCTCCGTCACATCCACACGGATCTTTCCGATGGCCTGCGCCGCGTCCGTGTGCAGCAGAATCCTGGGCGAAGAGGAGGATCGTTGTGTCGCTCTGACGCCCTGGAATATCTCTCGGATTGGCTAAAAAACAACAACCACAAAAAGGATTCTAAACATATTGATTGATGACAGAAAGTGACAGTTTCTGGTTGCCATGGTAACCTCCATTTGTTTACTGCTTACCCTTTAACACGTGTTTCTTACATAAATAGCTTTAAATGTGTTTGGTATGTATTCTATAAAAGTGGCTGGCAACTTACTGACCATGAGAACACGTGGGTCCCGGACCGAGCCCAGCTCTGAACCCCTGGTCTATAAAGCCACCACCGTGCTTTTCAGTGGGCTTGCTGTTGTTTTTGTATGGATCAGCTCAGACCACATTGATTATTTGAATGAAACAGACATGGCACCCTCACACCCACTCACCATGATCACGCCCGTCTCATTGTTGGCCAGCATGATTGAAACGAGGCAGGTGGAGGGACGCAGCGCCGCAATCACGTCCTCCACCTCCACCCGACCCGTCGCTTTGGAAACGGGCAGGAAGGTGACGTCTGCGACAGAGAACGACGCGGTGAGAACAGAAAGACGAGCCGATTTAGAACATCCACTCGATCACAGGTTACCTGCTCTCCCGGTTCGAACCAGGTGCTCAGCGAGGAGTTTGATGGAGTCGTGCTCCACGTTGGAGGTGACGATGTGAGGACGGGGCCTCCTGCCGTTCTGGAGGCCGTTCTCCTGCTGTTTCCCCTCCGCTACTTCACTGTTCTTCCAGAAAGCCTCCAGCGCTGAATGAAACGCCATGTTGTTCGCCTGGACATTAGAAACCAAAAAACACGTCTTAAACTCCGGCCTTCCCCAAACTGTTGCCACAGAGTCAGAGGTAAAAGGTTATGTGTTGAATATTAATATTATATTAAAAACCTGCAATATTAAAGCAGCAATGTAAGTTACAATGAAGTTGGCGTGGCATTATTGCGAATAAATCACGGGAAAGAGGTGTTGTTAGGCACAACGTGTAGCGAAGTACAGTTACACATCTTCCCCGGGATTTATTTACAATAATACACCAATTTTTAGAAATTTAATTTGATTTATAAATGTGTTGTGACGTAAATTTGTCCAGTTTTTAAAAATATACAGCTTCTCTATTCAAATACCGCCATCTAGTGGCCAAATTACAGAACACGAAAAACATCGGGAAAATAATGTTTCGTATATCACGCATCGATACGAACGTGAAGCGCTCAGAGGTGTGCGTTATTGTCAATGATGTCACGGCTGGACAAACGGCTCAGCCAATCAGATTTAAGGAGCGGGACAATGTGTTTTATTATGAACACCTGAATTCAGTAATGAACAGGTGTGTCTCAGAACGTTTAAAGAAATATCGCACCTCGGTGCCTCCTGAGGTGAATATGATGTCCGATGCTTTTCCGCCCACCATCTTTGCAACGCTGTCGCGGGATTGGTCGATAAGTTGTTTTGCCTTGAGTCCTGAAAACATGCAGTAAACAGTTATACACTAAAATAAACAATTATTTATTTCTTTATAAATAATAAAGATCACAAACGGCTGCCTGACTGGCCTCTCTCTGTTGTCTAGCAACATGTAACCATACTACAGAGATGAAAGCGTCTCCTGATTAACACTACTCATGGAACTACGATGTCACAATTAGGTTTGTGACGCAAAATAATTAAGACACACCTACAAATATGGACTCGCTGAGGGAATCGATTCCACTGTTGATCCAAATTGATTCACTTTAATTCACACCTAGAGCCCTGATGATTCAGACTAGGAAATTCGTAAGGAGAACATGCAAAGTCCACACAGGCAGTGACGGAAGTCGAGATTAAGCTGCTTGCTGATGAAACAGATTGCGTAACAGATGACGTGGTGATGTAGAGGATATCTACACGGCGCTCGATTCCAAATGAAATGTCCATTTAGTGATACGTTTAATAAAAAGGACACGCCATCTGTCCATTTAAGTCCTTATTGTGACGTTACTGTTAGATACTTATTACTTACGGTACCAGAAAACACACCTGAGTGGTAGGTACTGCTCGGGTTCCCCCAGGCGTCCTGCATGGCCTCCGTGATCACGCTGATTACCTCGGGATCCATCGGAGTGGTGGCATTGTAGTCCATATAGATTCTGCTTTAAAATCCACACATTACGTATGAGTACAGTACCGGCTTTAAACACATAAATATATACAGTTCTTGGGGTGGGGGAGACGTTTCGGGTTCTGGGCAAATACAAATGTTTTTGGACTGTGGGAGGAACCCGGACACTCGAGAGGCAAACCGTCCATGCCGCCCAAAGATTAACTTAATAATGACCAAAAAGGTGGCAGAAATCACAGAAACTCACATTTTCTTGTTTGTCTATTTAATGTCAACACAAAATAACTTTGTTACCCAAAAAAGCAGGGTTTTTGCTGAATTTTAACACAAAATCATTATACTACTCTTTGAAAATCAAAGTTTGAAAGTATTGTGTCACTTAAATCTTTTTGATCGCGATTAATTGCTAAAACGATTAATCGTCACATCCCTAGTTCTGTCCACTCTTTAAAGTAACAACAATTGCAGCACTTTTAAAACTTTGACTGAACAATATCCAAATTTGCATTGTCACTACTCTGAATCCCGTCCGTGTTCTCCACGGTTTAAGAGAAATCGGTCCAGTTAATGTTTTCAATCTGGGCATCGTGACAGAAAACCCACAGAGTTCCCACAGACTCTCGCACCTCTCCAGAGCAGAAGCATGATGAAGGTCTGACCCCATCTTTCTGTGAGGTGGATGACGTCCACGCCTGCGTCCGGTCCGGTCCCCTCCAGCCACGTAGTTCTGAGACAACAACACAATGTAAACATGAACCTCAGGTGTGCTGAATAAACCCACAGTTTAAATATGTAAGAATTATAAAGGCTTTGAAACTGCAGGGAATGTTGCTTTTTATCTTCACGTGTAAATTAGGGCACAAGAAAGAAAATGTCCCATGAGTGAGTTAATAAAATAATAAGAATACGATTTTAGAAATCGGATTCAGAAACGTTGTGTGATTAGTTACATCACACCTTACTTCAGTTCAGTTTCTACTGATTCTATTCCATGAATGACTGACAACACGCTCTATAAAACGTTATGATATTACTTTAAAGAGTATTTTTAAATATAATAAATACGTTTAAAGCGACATACAGACTGGAAAACTGTTATTAGTCTAATTGAATGTGCTGATGTAACGCTGCATGGCGTCTGCGCGGCGTGTACAGCATCACCGCTCCGTCATGCAGTGTTCAATAACACCTCCATACCTTAGATTCTGAAGATTAGCAGAGGTGATAAATGCGTTTAATAATTAACTACAATCAGAATAAAGTGCTTCAGTTCAGTCGATATGAAAAGAGCCGCTCACTCACCTTCTGCTCCACGCGACGTCATGCTTCCGACCGGAAATGGCGGTGGATGAATTAATAAAATAATTCAGAGAAAGTGTTTTAATGGAACTACAACGTGACTAGGTTTACTATAAGAGATTAGGACTAATCCTAACAGACTTAAAACAAAAACATTTTGAATTTGTGTTGTTGTAGTCCAATCGCACAAACTACAAATCCGCCAGGTGTAGTTTGACGTGGCATGGGAGAGCGCGCGTGCTCATGGGAAGTGTAGTTTTCGAACTCCCGAGAAGCCATTTTGAAATGTAATAGAGTTGAAATAGTGTTTCTGAAATAAATAGCAGTGTGAAAAAGAATAAAAATGCAAATACCACACACACCCTGTACACACCATACATTTCCAAACAGAGCTTTAAATAATTCATTAAAAATTTAATTAAAATCTAATACAGATAACTCAAATGTAAATACAGTATATAATGAACCCTGTTTGAGGGAGTCCTGCAGACCTCCACGATCTCTCCGACCGACTCAACCCATGACCCCCATGATCTCTCCAACCGACTCGACCCATGACCTCCATGATCTCTCCGACCGACTCAACCCATGACCCCCACGATCTCTCCAACCGACTCAACCCATGACCCCCACGATCTCTCCGACTGTCTTGGTCTGTGACCTCCACGTTTTCTCCAACCGACTCGGCCCTCCAACAATCTCACCGACTAACTCGGTCCGCGACCTCCAAGATCTCTCAGACTGACTTGACCCGTGACCTCCACGACCTCTCCAACCAACTCGGTCCGTGATCTCCACGATCTCTCTCACCGACTGGGTCCGTGACCTCCACAATCTTGGCCCATGACTTCCACGATCTCTCCGACCGACTCAGTCAGCCGAAATGGCACCAGCTGCTCATATACTGTAACATTGGGCCATTGGGTGACAGGTTCTACTATTGCGTAGAAGAACTATTGAGGACACCATCACATTCCACCTACAGGAGCTTGTAGGGTAACCTTTTCTAAGATGGTCCCTTCCTTTGCAGCTATTACAGCCTTCACTTCTCTGGAACGGCTCTGTATGGGTCAGTGAAGTTCTAAAACAACCATGTCTTTCTGAATCTTGCACCTTGTGCATTGGGTCACAGTCACACTGGACCAGAGGACAGCCTTCTCCAAAATGTTCATACAAAGTTGGAAGCATACAGTTGTCCAAATAGAGAATACAGCATAAACCACCATGAATTCCACGATTGATGATTAAAAAAAAGTCATATACGTTGGATTGTGTTGCATAAGTTCCATATTTATTTCAGATCTGACAATAAATTAAGGTGGAGGCTACACAGAAACATTTGGACTCGACACTCAACAGACAATGAACTACTTTGCATGTTTACAATGGTCCCGATGAATTACAGCTGCATACGACACCGTTCACTGCACTCGCCTTTATATACAATGCAAGAAAAAAGGAATAAAAAGGCATGGAATGAAAATGGAAGCACACGAGTGAAAGGTGAAGAAGTCCATACTTTGTTTTTCTCCTTGAGGCTGTTTCACGTGCAGCATGTGATGGTTTGCAGCAGTGATGATGTAATGACCTTCAAGTTACAACAAGCTGCAATGCCCACATTTCCTTTCATATTGTATGTTCATTTGGAGCAAAACGATTCCTACGAACGACTCCTTTAGAATCTGAATCAAATAGCACACTGACCTACTCAATTTCAAAGCCTGTTGTTTGCTTTCCTTGTTTTCACTGTCAAACTAAATGAAAATCTTTTATTCTTATTCAAACTTGCACCCTGCTTAAAAACCTCAACGTATTTTATTCATACGCATCGGCAAATCTTTATGAACCATTCCCGATTTTGCAGTGGTTAAAGCTTCTGCTTTACAGGAACAAGGTCGCAGGTTCTATTCACAGGAGGATAATTGACCGTTCCTCGCTGTATGAAGTCTCCATGTCCTCCCCATGCCAATGCTGATTTGCATAAAAGAAAGTAACCAGCTGGCTCTACATACTCTCTGACATTTGTAAGTTTGCGAAAAGAAGTGGTCGGCAATGCATCGTTCTCATTAAGACACAGTTTTACGTTGACACGCACACCTCCAACGGCTAGGACGATTTAGGATCTTCAATTTACTCATCAGCATGTCTACATGGAATAGAGGAGGACACCAGCGTCCTCTGTGTAAACCCATGAGAACATCCAGAGTCCACAGAGAAAGGACCTGCGTTCACTCCACTGGGAATCAAATCCGGGACCTGTGATCATGCTGCGTGCCAAATGCTTGATCTTCAAACCCAGTTCTCTTTAAAAAGCCAAAGAAAGGTGGGGAGCAGATGATTCAGTTTTCAGCATGAGCGAGTGGGAGGATCATTCAGTACAGGGTTCAAAACGTCCAACAGGAGGTCCTTACTTTAAGCTCCTTGTAAAATAATCGTATAAATAACAATCAAGTGTTTTAAGACTCTACGTATCACATCCCAGAGCCCACCCCCAACCCACCCAGCACCACCCAACACCGCCCAGCACCGCCCAGGCCTCAGCCATGAAACAAAGCACAGTGTGAGCTCGAATGATGGATGAGCGAGCGGTTTGTGGAACCCATGATGAAAAAGTGCCATATGCAGATAATTGCACTAAACGTTTTCGATATGCACTGAAACAAATCAACGCTCGTTAAACCATTTCCTAACTCGAAACATTTCGATTCCAGCCTCGAGGTAAAATCAACCAGAGATAAGATCGGCAGGACCCACAAGCATCCGGCTCTGTGGAGCCCACGCGTCATCGTTTTGAGAACCCCGTTGTCCCTTTGATGGTCCTCCTAATGAATGAGACTCAGCTGCTGGAGCCTGGAGAAAAACACGAGGTCATTCGAGGAATAATCCGGGCGACCATGCACACTAACATACCAAATTTCTCCATAGAGTTGTTTTCGTAGCGTTACACAAAGCAGGCATCGACAAAAAACGTCGTAACCACGGAACAAACGTGATAGAGTTTTACACCACACCCATGTTATGATGTCATGATTTTGGGCGAGACGCGACACTACCGCATTACAGCACACGTCACATGCCATGTGCACTCTGAGAAGTCTGCTTAGCTTCATTTTGACAAGATTCCCCACACAAACTGCATGACGTGACCTCGTTCTGCTCTCGTGCAGATCTTCCTATGTATGATTTCAGACCTGCAGACGCACACGGTCCGAATATTCATTTATGAATCCACTAGGAGCTGGTAATACATACAAACACGATGCCATACAGAGTTTTAGAGAGCAGGTTGGTATGAGGCCGCTTCTTAGCAGTCGGATCAAAGATGAAGAGAAGAACAAAATACTGACCGCAATCCCGAAAACAAGAAAACCAAAAAGATAGTGTGCAACTGGTTCCCTGGTACTGACCCTGATACCAACCCTGAAACTGACCACTGCTTTAGAACAAGCTGTTGTAAAGATTATCATCAGGCGTGTCTCCTGCACGCTGTTTTCTTGTTCACGTCATTTGGAGAGCCTCTCTCGTGACATGAGACGAAAAAATCGGCATTGGTTCTAATCTGAGCCTTTGTTTGAGTCAAGGGCACTTTGGAATCCAGGGGGCTTGGCGCTCAGATCGATGACACGGTCAAGTTGGAGCACTCTAGTGATGATGTATTAATCAGAATAATCATTAATAAAGAGTTAAATAGTCATTTATTCATTATCTTCCACTTATTCCTCTATGGAGGTTGCGGGGGGGGGGGGTTCCCCATGCCCATCCAG
>JAOUQT010001872.1:0-12590 GCA_025769995.1 Xyliphius kryptos | reverse complement strand
AAAAATTTGGAACGTTGGAAAATGTGACAATGGCGTAGGGGAGAGGCACACAGGGCATGCAGCGTGGTGGGCCCATCAAAAGGGAATTGAAAATATAAAAAATGATTTACAAAATGTAAAAAAAATAAAAAATGGGATGAAGATTACTTCAGTAAGTCTTCAAGCGTAAAACTTTCTGGGAATGCAAGTGGCTCACCATGGTGTGCCTGTGTGCCTCTCCCCTACACCATTGTCACATTTTCCAACGTTACAAATTTTTGATTTGTGGTTGGACAATGCGAAAACCCATTCCATACAGTGATACAGTGACACTGGTGGAGGGTAAAAGCCAAAATCTTTACAAAAATATAAAAACAGCTGTGACATTGTCTACAAACTGTTTAAAAAAATCAGTCAGCATATCAGCTCATCCAAGCTTTCTCGATAATATTAATCTGCTGAACACTTTAGCCAACCATCTCACTGGATGCACTTATAGAGGATCAACTGGCCAGAGGATCTACTGTTTGTTTGGCTGTTTTTTAACATATGCATTAGATAAAAAACTAGAATGAAATATGTAATTTCAAAACATATGCCATGATGATATTGCAATGTTTGACTGCACGGATGTGCCCTGTGGGTTAGGGATAAGCTGACTGAGCTACCTAATCTTGTCAGCTGCAAAAGCAATTTAGAGACACCAATTAACCCTACTGGTTTTCTTTGGACAATTGGAGAAATGGAGAATACCCTGGTGAAAACCCACATAGACATGTGCAGAACATGCAAAGTCTAGAAAGGACTACCCACTGCACTGTCCTGCTGCCCTATATATTGGAGATAATGAAGAAAACAATTCAAGAAATCTAAAGCGAGGAATTTTAGTACATAAAGAGCAAGTTTGCAAGCCAAAGCTAAACCCATGTGATCTCTGATACTTCCAACAGCCCAAAATCAGCAGTCACCATTAATCAATAAGTAAAATAAATGTCAATTATTTTAAATAGTAGGAAAAATATATTTTAAGGAATGGTAAAACACTGAGCAACAAACTGTAATTGGAATAATACTGACAATTCCTAATAAGACATATAACATTACAATTGAGTATGAAGTTGTTTTATCTCTCCAGCTGCCAGTAATCTTCATCATAAACTCAGCTCTGTGTACAGAAATGTATTCCTAAATCCCTGGTTTATTATGTTTTTATCTCAGAGCTGATCTGTATAAACACTTCTGATAGAAAACAGACCCGGGGGTCCTCAGCTCCTCCTGATGGCAGGTGTTAAAGAATTTGGGTAATAACTTTCAGGTTGTGGAGGCTTCATATTTATTGAGTGCTGACAGAAGATCGATGTGGTCCGTCTGAACCAAGTAAGATGCCACAATTCCATAAGCAGTTTGTTTAGCTTTACAGGGAAAAGAGGAAAAAAAGAGAAAGAAGATAAATTTTAGGATCGCTCTGAGTCTTTTCTCATACAGGGACACCAAGATTTATTTTACTATTTATTCTAATCTGGTTAAAATACAACACTCTATCAATTTCTAGGGATATAAATAACACATGGTGAGGGTGAGAGTGAACATGGATACTTTGCTTTACTGGGAGAGCACAGAAAGAAAGCGTCGGGTAATTACTTACCTGGTGTGTGCGCAAGAACGACAGCACACGCACACCACCAAAAACAAAATCCAAAACACACAAAAGACACACAAACAAGACAACTTAAAACACTTCCAGCGTGTTCACAACCCGATCGGGGTGTGCGCCCAAAACACAGACATACAAGACACGCTCACATGTCACATAGACAGACAAAGGGCACACTACAGCTCGATCGGGAAACACGCTGGATAAGAAACACAAACACCAAAGCACTCTACAACCCAGCAGTGGGAGAGGCGCCACCAACTATAAACAGGGGAGGGCGCCGAACAGCACCAGCTACTTCACAAACAGGAATCACGCCAAACAGCGCCCTACTCCACCATAAACAGGGGAAAGCGCTGGACACACAAACAAGGCATACCTATCTAAAAGGGAACGTGACACAAAACACACGCAGCGCGTAGTCCGTGACAGGGCGCACCCACACAGAAACACAGAGAGGGAGAAAGGGTACTCTGAGAGGGTAGGAAAACATAGTAGGAGTCGCACCCCACACTACCTCTGCCTGAAACATATACCTAGGATGTACCCCCCTGGTGGCATCGGTATCGGTATCTGACCCCTAACATTTATGTGTTTTGTTGCTTTCCAGATATTTTATAATAAGCACTCGTAATTTTTGAACCCGACTAATTTATGGTTTAGCTTACCTTTTGTACAAATCTATAAAGAGGGTTCAATCAAAGCATTGCATTTCTTTTTAAGTAACATACAGAATACATGCTTATCCATGAGCAAATCACTTAATATGTAACCCATGTCCCAATAATAATTTTACGGAACAATACTGTCAGACTTTATTCTAGTTTTACTGCATGTTATATTTATTTTGCATACACCTGAATTATCTGGCTGTGCTGGAATCACATGCTTATGACTATGCTATACCTCCCTAAAAACATGACCAGTCACAGATGACTGTGGCATAAACAGGATTCAAACAATAGTGCAAAATCTTGTGCCAGTATGAAGCACCTCATTACTGAGACTTAACATAATAACCATTTATATACATCTGTATAGTAATTTTTTCATTAAGGAAATAAATTGATATCATCTTTCAGGAGGAGCCCCTACAACTCATAGGGGATTCCTAGGGTGCTTACGTGCACTCAGCATCAATGGGATGCCTTTTGATCTTAACGAGAGAGCCAAGATGACACCCGGCATGAACTCAGGTTGCCAAGGTCACTGCAGCAGTGAGAGCCTATGCCATAATGGAGGAAGGTGTTTGGAAAACCGGAATAGCTATATATGTGATTGCACACATACAGCATTTACAGGAGCCAACTGCAAAACAGGTGAGAAATGGTACTGCTCTGAATTTAATATGATTTCTAGGAAAAACAAATTACCTGTTAATGTTTCACATTTGTTACCCACAGACTGTATTTATGCAGCAACTCTAGAGACAGGAGATGTAGGAAGCATATTCAGGTTTAACAATAAACCAATCATACCAACAAATTCACAATATAAAAATCTGGCAAGGGTCTGATTATCTGAAAATAACTTACGAAAGGCGACGGTAGGCTAACGGTCTAACAGCTAATGCTTCTCAATGTGCTGGATTCTGGGAGGGTCTTATATACATACCTGTGGGAGGCACACAGCTGAAAAATGTTATAGTGATTACATACTGCACTACGATTGGGAAGATTGAATGGGATGTGTACATGAACCCATAGGTGCCGACATACTTTTTTGCTGTCTGTGAGGTGCACATTGCCCCTGGTGATGTGTTCAGGGACTGTAGGTCTGATGAAAATGTAGTTACATTCACAATTTTTGAGCTCAGACCCGATTTCACTGTGACCTGTCACATCAAATTAGAGAGTGACCACAATCTCTGTTCTCTGTGTATCATTCTTCAAAAGTCACTCCTATACAATAAAATAAAATACAAAGATCCCTCTAGCCAAGCCTGAAAGCGATAAGCATTTAAACAAAAATAAATTATTATTTTCTAATATCTGTGGCTTATAATTCTTATACTTTTCACCTTGAAACTCCGTTTAAAATTTAAATAATAGAAACAGGTTTCCCCTTTGAGCAAATGCTAATGCTATAATTAATAAAATGGTGAACAGTATTCAGTGTCTATGTCTGATAGTTGACTATAACCATGTCATGCCATGGTAGGTCACTCAGATGTGCTTCGTGGGATAGGGATAAGATGTCTTAGCATTCCAATCTCTTGTTAGCTGGTGTAGCCACAGGATGCCAAACTCCATTTGTATTGCTCCTGGCTTATTTCAGCAGCAAGCACTCTACTAACTAAGCTAACAATGAGGTAAACTAAAATTCTAGATATATATATATATATATATATATATATATATATATATATGATACATATATAGATATATACAGTAAGCCACATACATTAAATATGAATCTATTCTATAAGTAAATTGTATTATCCATTTGAGTCAAGAAGACAATATAAACAGACATAAAGTGCACACTGTATTAACTGTAAACTTGGCACTGGTGATAAAAGTAAATATTTAGTTTTAAATACTTTGAATTATTGCAAAAAATGAATAGCTGGATAGATGTTGTATTGGGTATCGTAGATGTGATCTATACCTGCTAATACTGTAATGCATGATAAATATTATACCTAAAGAGGCATGATATATTTTATTAACAAACATTACATATCATAAGTTCTGAAATTATTTGGTGTTAATGTGGCTAATGTATTCCTGATTAGCCAATGGTGCAAATCATCGTATTCTCATTTCATTTGTTGTACACAACGTCCCAACTTTATTAGAATTGGTGTTATATAATCTTTCTCAGTCTTCCCTGTGGTCATAAGGTAGTGATTTGTGTGATCAACAAATGGGAAATGGGGGTGATCATTTACTTTAGTTCTAGCTGCAGCATTCTCGAGTAACTGAACCTTGTGTATTCACATGCCTGGTCCAAGCTGGTTATCACCGTAGTGAGGATGGTTTCCCATCTGTGTCTCGTTCCTCTGGCTTGCTAATTAGGGATAAAATGTAACTTATATAAACTTCATGTTTACAGTATATTTTGTGTTACATTTATGTTAAGCTGCCTCTTAACAATGTTCCATTGAAAAAAACTGCTATTAAATTTAATTAAATTGAATAAATAAAAAACTAATAAAGTCTAATAAAGTTTTGACAAAGTATAATATATGCTATCTTCTTATTTATATTCTGTATTAATACATTCATTCATTCATTTTCTATTCCTGCTTAATCCTAGTTTAGGATTCACAGGGAAGCCGCAACGCGCAAGAACAACCCTTGACAGAGCACCAATCCATCATAGGGCGCACACACACAATCACACCCACATTCACACACTAACGGGCAATTTAGAGAAACAATTTACCTATCATGCATGTCTTTGGAATGTGTAAGGAAACCGGATCACCCAGAAAAAACCCTGCACAAACACAGGGAGAACATGCAAACTCCACATATAAGATTCTCAGCCCTGGGATCTTCTTGCTGTAAGGCCACAGCCCTATCTACTGTGCCACCTTGCTGCACGTATTATTATATAAGTCTTTTTTTATATTCTTTGTGGCTATTTGATCACATGACATGACAATTGACAGCAAACCGGAAAAAAATAGTATTTTGTCTGCATTTTTAATCCTAATATGTTTTTTGGGTCTAAATGTAAAGGCTGGATTTTAACGGTGGTTATCTTGATGCAGGTAAGAAATCGCTGATGCATGAGTAATAAGCAGGTTTAATGTATGTGTATCTTTGGATATAAGTGAATTACCTTGCATAAATATTGATATGACTTCCTGACCTTAGTTAAAATCCCGGATTACAGCTCAAAATGTCAAACATTTGTGTTACAGAATTTGGTTGCCATACATTACAAAAATGACAGAAATAGTTGGACGTGCAGGGTGCAGATTTATTATCACACAAAGACATTAAAAAACAACAATTGAAGGAAACAAAGCACACTGAGGGGATCAAGTGAGGAAGGTGGCACGTGAGGAGGCGGGATGGGGGCTGTTGGTTCTGACCTGCCTATCCGGTTAAAGTCAACAGGAAACATCAGCTATGAAAAGACAAAAATGAACAAGTAAAATAAACAGACATTACACAGGCAGCCACAAACGCACACATCCAAACATTTAAAATGAACACACGCCAAACCTCTTTTTCGATTCGACCAGGCATGCTCCAGAGACGCGTATCGCCGCACTGTCACGCACACAGACACACACAGAAAAGCACACAGTGACACACAGACAGACAGTGGCAACAGCCCCGTTTCAACTCCAGTGCCTCTACCACTGACACTGTGACAATTTGCAGAATAACCTGAACGAAAAGTATAAAATGACCAGGGATCTGCTCATCTGTTCACAGATGGGATGAGGAGGAAGGGAATTGGTTTGCTAAAAGCACAACCTTGCTTGTCAACCTGTTTTAATTTGACATGGACCTAGTGGGCCATAGAGGAGAGGCTTCACCTGCTGAGTAGAATCTAATTACAGCTTTCAGACTTTCTGTTATCCAATGGCCTGTCAATCAAATTAGTGATGTCATGGCTCTGTCTCTGTGTAGTGTGATTGCAGTAAAGGTCATTTTAAATTGTGACTGCTTACAGCTCAGTGTGTTTATTGCCTGTCAAATGAAAAGAGGCGTAAAAGAAACAGAAATTCCAATCACTTTCAAATGCTAATTTCCTAATTAGATGAAAAATCAGTAATGATGAAGAAAAATGCCATATTTTCATATGCATCTGATTGGGCTTGTTAAGCTGAGCTGCTCATTCTCTGATGTCTATGCTTACATGCTGCATTTGACAGGAGATGATAAAAATAATGCTGCTGTAATTTAGAAAGTGGTTTGTTTTTGTACTGTGTAATGTTTTGCATCTGTTTGATTTAGCTATCTCTGCATCCTTTGAGAGAGGGACGTCTGTAATGTACGCCCTTCAGGGACCATATTCTGTAATTATGAATCAGGATGCAAATCAACTACCAAGCCACAAACAAGCTGAAACTACAAGATCCAGTGAAAGTGTAGCGTTTGGGTTCCTAACAAAACATGCTCCGGCTTTGCTATTGTTCGCACAGTCCCATGACCAGCATTATATGGCAATTATGCTGACGCAGAATGGTAAGAGTTTACCAATTATTTATCCAAACCATAATTAATTATCTCCAATATAAGGACACATATAAGGATTTTATTATTATTATGGCTCTGTTATTATGGCATTTATATTGTTTTGAGATGTTTTTTGGTCCAGCTTTAATATCTCAACGTTTGTTAGCACTGCTACTATTGTTAAAATGACTAAATTACTAGACTAGGTCTAATGCCGTCATATAATGAATATGCTTTTTAAAACAAACACATCATCACACGTTATCAAAAAAAAATAACTGATGGGTCTGGTTTAATTTGAAACTCTGAATAGACAACCAGAACCACCTAGTAGGAGACTGAATACTATATCATTAGGTGATCATGACTGGCTTTTATACATGTTTAATAGCAGAGAGCGTGAGTCTGTGATTGTGTGTGTGTGTGTGTGTGTATGAGTGAGAGAAGAATATAAGGACAGGGAAGTGGCCAGGCTAGTAGTAATATTCTCTGCATGTTAAGTGCTCTGATTGATACATCATCCTTCCTGAAAATGTAAACAATTACAGATGCATATCAAGTATGAGATCTGTAGATGTGTGAATTGTTTCAATGAGGTAGCGGCATACTGTCCACAACTTTACAGTTTAAAAGCTTTTTTATTGTCTCCCAGGCAGTTTGCAGATCTGGTACAGGCTGAACGGGGAGACGGGTCCAGACATTTTCAAGCCTAGATCTGCCAATCTAGCTGATGGACAGTTCCACTGGATAAGAATGAATCGGGATGGAAATCAGCTTCGTGTCCAGGTAACTCCACTATATGTCTAATGGAATCAGAAAATGTAAGTGCAAATTTCATTTCCAAAAAAGTTGGAATATTTTTTGAAATTGCAATAAACTAAAATATAACAACATTTTCTTAATACACCTGAAGCTTTATTTAAAATACAAAATACCAAATAAAGGGTTTTCAGTGTTGTCAATTATAATCCTAATGAAATTAGTTAAATATTAACAAAAATAACAAGATATGCATGCAACACATGAAAAAACACTGGGACCAACGCAAGCTCACCACTGGGTCACATCACCATTTCTTTTAACAATACTTTTTGGGGTAGCACAGTGGTGGATTGCTGCCTCCTAAAAACAAGAAGGTAATCTTTATGGGTTTCCACTGGGTGCTCTGGTTTCTCCCCAGTACAAAAAAATAGAGAAGCCGGTCCCAAAGAGAATGACTATGTCATATCACGACCAATCATGATGGTATATGACATACTTTTTAATCATTTAGGAATTTAAATGAAGAAATAGTGAAATGCAGTTAAAAAAATGTACCCGCTCTTGCTGAATACAAAATTTGAGCATTTCCTACAGAAATAGATGAGAACATGACAGTTACAACAGTCAGTAGCAGCTTCCACTCTTGGCAGACGGAGATCTCTCTTGCTTCTGTGAATCCTTTCATGATATTAACAACTGTGGGTGGTGAAATCCCTAAATACTATGTAATCTTGTTCTAAAAACATTGTTTTTGAACTTACTGTCTCTCATAATGTTTAGCACAGTGAGTTAAACTCAATCAAATGTTATTTATATAGTACTTATGACAGTGAGATATTGTAACAAAGCAGATTTGCTTAAATGTAAAATTTTCCCCAGTTAGCACAGCTGGGGTTGGCTCATGGAATTGTTGGGTTCAGATGGCATATGATGAATGGATGAGTTTATTGTTTGATATAATTTGTAAAAATAAATGTTATGTTCCTCCATCTCCCACTCTCTGTCTATGGAATTATAGTTCTAGGTTAGCGCGGCAGCACAAACCACCACACCCGCATTTTTGACAGGGCGCGTCCCATAGCTCTGTTACACACACTCTGTCTCCTGACTTGAGATAAGTGTGTGAGAGCGATCTGGTTTGGAACGGCGCCCGAGGATGCTCGTTACTGTGTCGGCTGTGTACCTTAGCAGGAAGAGAAATAGCAGAGAAGGAAACTCATGATTATTTTAACACAGTAATTTAATAATGTGTGGCATGTGCTACAAATTCCTTTAAGACTAGCAAGAGCAGAATAGTTAAAGATGAGATCCAGAGGGAACAACAGGAACTCGCTGAGACTTGTAACTTGTGACATTGTAACTTTGATTATTCTAGGAAGCTGCAAGCAGCCTGCATCTTTTTTATGCAGAACGTGAGGTGGATCCTGAAATATTAATAGTTTACTTAGATATTGTGGAGAAAGACCATTTAGAGATTTATACGTGAGAAGTAGAATTTTATAGTCAATACAGAATTTAATTGGTAGCCAAT
The DNA here is from genome assembly GCA_025769995.1 of Xyliphius kryptos. Lineage (NCBI taxonomy): Eukaryota > Metazoa > Chordata > Actinopteri > Siluriformes > Aspredinidae > Xyliphius > Xyliphius kryptos. The sequence continues at coordinate 3,520 of JAOUQT010001872.1, read as the reverse complement.
GAAAAGTAATTTAAATGTGATTACGTAAACACATCTTTTAGTTCTAGTAAGAACTCTGGCTGCAGCATTCTGCACTAACTGAAGCTTTTGTATACACCTGTCAGAACATCCAGAAAACAAGGCCTAATATTATTCAATCTTGAAGTAACAAAGGCATTAGCCATGTTTCTGAGGCTGTCTTTTTAATGTTGTCTACATGAGGTTTAAATGAGAGACTGGAGTCAATAATCAAACCAAGATCTTTTACTGCTTCACAGGGACTGACTAAACTATCATCCAAATTACTACAAAATCAGAAAGCTTATTTTTAGTGGTTCAAGGGTTTAGCAGAATTAAGAAGAAATGTGTTAGTTATCCATTATATAATGTCCGTTGCACAATTATTAACTTTATTAAGAGTATGTCTCTCGTCTGGCTGTGCTGAAACATACAGTTGTGTGTCATTGGTATAACAATGTAATCTGATACCATGTCTTTAAATAATTTTACCTAGAGACAGCATATACAGGTAGAAAAGTACTGGGCCCAAGACAGAGCCTTGAGAGACACTGCATTTTACATTATACAGCTTAGAGGTATCTTATTTTAATTATACATACTGATAACGTTCAGACAGGCACAATCCCTGTTTTTATGCAAAGGTTAAGTCTTAAGACTTAAACTGATTTGATCTTCTTTGCCTCTGTTCCAATTTGTCAAAGGCATCACATTGTATAGATTTTCTATAAATAAAAGTGTGATTACAGCTATCAGTTAAATAAAAGTACAAATAGTTGTATAAACTGCAGTGTTCAGTTTTTATTATTATAAAGTTTCCCAGCTTTTCTGGAAGATACGTTTGTAAAATATAATCATTGTCTGAACAAGCAGCACAAAGTTTCATATTAATCAGTGGTGGTAATTAATGATTTAATTTTTTTATTTATAATTGCTTTTGTGTTACTTAAGAACGTTCTGTATCAGTCTTAGTGATCAAATCTACTTTATATACTCTATAATTTGAAAGATATTAACAGTCTACTATGTGTCCCTGAGATTGTATACTATATTTCCAAAAGTATTCGCTCACCTGCCTTGACGTACATATGAGCTAATTCATAAGGTTCAATATGATGTTGGTCGACGTTTTACAGATAGAACAGCTATAACTCTTATGGGAAGGCTGTCCACAAGGTTTGGGAGTGTGTTTATGACTATTCTTAGACTATTTTTCCAGAAGCTCATTTGTGAGCTCAAACACTGACATTGGACGAGAAGCCATGGCTCTCAGTCTCCGCTCTGCAAGCCAGTCAAGTTCATCCACACCAGACTCTGTCATCCATGTCTTTATGGACCTTGCTTTGTGCACTGGTGCACAGTGATGTTGGAAGAGGAAGGGGACAGATCCAAACTGTTACCACAAAGTTGGGAGCATGGAATTATTTTATTGCTTACATATAGAGAATATTTGACACCTTCATGTAGTCTGTTCCCTGATATCAGTGTATAGTAATTAATTAAAAGGTGGACCAAATAGTTATTGGACAGGTGTATCTAGTGACCATTTAGTGGATTTTGTATTATTCTTATTGATCCCCATTTGGAAATTCTTTCTCTGCATTTAACCCATTGGGGGGAACACCCAGAGCTGTGTGCTGTCCCCATTGAGGCACACGGGGAACATTTGTGTGTTGGGTGCTTGGATTAACGGCACTTCAGCCTTGACTTGCCTAGAGTGGGGATTGAACCAGCAATCTTTTGGTCCTCAGACTCTACCCTATCCATTTAGCCACGACTTACCCCGTATAACCAATAATATTTTTATTGTGTCACAGTATTTTGGTCAAAGGTAGGGGAAATATGTTTAATTTAAAGAGTAACCAGCAGGAAGTATGCCAATTACATATCAGACTACAGGTTCAGTGTAAATATAAGCATGAACATTTTCAAATGGGTTAAAATAACCTGTACATAAGTACACACAGCCTTGGTAGAACAATTGTAGAATAACAATTTATAGCAATTACAGCCTCAGGTCTTTTTGAAAATGATGCTACAAGTATGACACACTACATTTTAGGCAGTTTCTCCCATGTTTCTTAGCAGAACCTGTCAAGCTCCATCTGTTTATTTGGCGTATCAGTGCACAGCCATTTTTAGAACTCTCAAGTGATGTTCAATCAGCTTCAAGTCTGTGATCTGGCTGGGTCCAGACAAAATGTGGAAAAAGAGAAGCAATATGAATAATTGTGGATGTACTATAAAAAAAACAGTCGGTTAGTTACTAACATTCGGTTACTAAATACAAATAAGTTCCAGCTTGTGGGCAAAAATTTATTCCTATCTCCTTCTTTCGGCCTCTCCCTTTATCAGGGATTGCCACAGCGAGTCAATCTTTTCCACCTCACTCTGTCCTCTGCATATTTTGCTTTCACACTAACTACCTGCATGTCTACATTGACCACATCAGTATATCTCATCTTTGATCATCCTCTTTGCCTGCTGCATGGCAGCTCCATTACTTGGTGGACATCCTGTGCCGCTCTATCTTGTCAGCCCATACACCTCCTTCGCACCTTCTTTACTGTCTAACCTCTTGTACTCATCATAGATCTTCTGCTAGGCTTTTGCTACTTTCCTCTTTGTCCTACACTGCATCAATTTATACTCCGGGTTACTCTCTTTAGTACTCTCCCTGTCCCATTTCTTCTTCACTAACCTCTACCTCTGAATAACCTCCTGCACTTCCTTTGTCCCACCAATAAGTTTCCTTGTTCCCTTTTACCTGCCCAGATGACATACCCAGATTTTTTCTGCCTGTCTGTCTTATCACTGTTTATGCTGCTCCCCAGATATCTGGAAGCTCTTTACTACCACCCCAATCTTTTCTGAACTCCTCACAGCACTCTTCTCTATAATTGCCCCCCTTCTCTTCCTAACCACCAGAGTCATCCTGAAAACCACCATCCAATGTTGTCTAGCTACACTCCACTGCTAATATCTTAGAGTCTTTCAAGTGACCTTGTCTACAAAGGACGTAGTCTACCTGTGTGCTCCTACCTCCACTTGTATAGGTCACCCTGTGCTCCTCCTTATTTTGTAAATATGTGTTTACCACAGACATTTCTATATTCTTTACAAAATCAACCACCATCTGTCCTATCCTTAACACCAAACTTGCCCATCACCTCCTCATCTCCAACATGCCAATTGAAATCTGCACCAATCACCACTCTCTGCTCTCTGGGAATGCTCTCTTCCACTCCATCTATCTCCTTCCAGAATCTTTCTCCTCCAACTCACAGTCAACTTGTGCTGCGTAGCCACAGTCACAATGACACCTTCAATTTCTAGATTTAAGCTCATCACCCTTTCTGACACTCTTTTCACCTCAACAACACTCTTTGCATAGTTCTCTTTCAGGACCACCCCAACTCCATTTCTCTTCCTATCCACACCATGATAGAACATTATAAAACTTGCACCAATGCTTCGAGCCTTGCTACCCTTCCACTTTGTCTCCTGCACACACAAAATATAC
>JAOUQT010001853.1:0-12590 GCA_025769995.1 Xyliphius kryptos | reverse complement strand
CACAGCCATTCCACTACACACACCCCACACTATACATAATGAAGACAGGAGGCGTGTTACTGAGATGATCTGGGCTTTATGGTTTGTAAGTGTGGTGGGGGGTCATATAGCACAGACTCCACGTGGATAACGTGGATAAAGTCATATTTACATTCACAATACAGATGCTCAGGAGTCTCTCTCTCTCACACTGACACTCACACACACACACACACACACACACACACACACACACACAGTCAGGCGTTACGTGCACCGGGTGTAGGAGGGGCTACGCACTTTAAGTAGCTTGCCAATCAAAGCCGTCAACTTCAAACCTGGAGAGACGCGTCCCAGCTCTGCGCAGCCCACTGCAGCGGCACGCACGCGCGCGCGCACACCCACACACCCGGATTGTTTGGTTGGAATCCTTCGTTCGTCTTCGTTGCGTCCGCGTCCTTTCCGTCAGGAAGCGAGCATGGCATTCCCTCAGCTGGGCTTTTCACAGGTCTACGGAGTGGACAGGGCGTCTCCCCCGCGGGATGGAGGGTCGGAGGGCGCCGCAGCGGCCAGCGCAAACACCGCGGCTCTGGCGCCGCTGCTCGGTGTTTACGCGCATCCATGGAGCGCGCATCGCTACGGAGCCTTTCTGCCGTACAGCAGCGCGGACGCGGCGCTTCTCAACCACATGGTAGGTCCCCCTCCCCCCAAAAAGTAACCTGTCAGCACCAGAAACTGCTCAGAGAGAGCTAATCGAAATAACCTGCAAGTCTGGATTCAGCAAACCATACTCAGATTCGGCTCAGCAGAATTTACGCATGAAATAATCTGCTCATTCTAAAGTAAACCAAATAAAAAAGTGCATTAAACGTTGAATTGCAAAGTGCAATTTACAGCAATGATAATATTATTTGATTAAGGCTGCAGTTTTCACAATTTCGATTAAACCCCATGTCTCATATAATAGTAATAATAATAATAATTATTATTATTATTATTATTTTATTATTATTACTTATAGAGATAAATACAAAATAAAAAGAAGTCCAATGTGTATGAGCTTTGTTTTGATCTATATTTCTTAGACTAAATTTTTAATAATAATGAAATTTAATGTAGGAGATGGTAAGGTTTTTGTTTTTTATGTAAGTAATTAGTGTACTATTTAAAATAACAAAGGCCTGTGGGTAAGTCACAGTTTCAAAGTTTTTTTTATATCACTTATATCACTTTTATATCATTTGTATTTAAAGCACGTGATGCTTTGAGGAGAATTTATCAAAGCGTGCAAAATATCTAGAGATATTCCAGTAGGTATAATAATTATTATTATTATAATGATTTTAATTTGTGTAAGTTAAATTTTTTTTGAGTGAAGCGTTTTTGAGTTTTAGATTTTTTTAAATATTAAAATATTAATAATTGAAATGTTTACGTGCGGATTAATTTGCATATAGCAGACTGACGGAATGGAAAATGTCTTAAAACAGAAAGTGACGATTATTGAAGGGCATGCCCTGCTTTTTATATAATTTTTAATTTTTTTTAAACCTAGTGTTAGTTCGTCAAAGTAGTTTTTTTTTTCTTTTTCAATTTTGCAGATTATTAAAAAGAACGACGTATGACTATGGGCCAAATTGCAAAAGTGTTTGATTAGGGTCTGTAAAAAAAAATGTGTGTAGCCTGTAAAAAAAATTGGGTAGAAGTTAGAAACTTAAACGCGTTTGTCGCGCTATAAGCCAATTGCAGGCCAATCGGTGTCATTTTTATTAGCGGCGAAGATGCACACCAGCTGCACCGACCCTCCCAGTTTGGTTTCTGCAGGACTTACGGTCTTGGCCGCACAACACGTTTTACCATAGGAAAAACAAATATTATTATTATTTTATTAAGAAGAAGAACAAGAATAAATGCCTGAGCAAAAACAACAGCGTCCAAATGTAAAGTATAATATTTATAAGCTTTGTTTTGATGTTTCTTAATGTCATTTAAATAATAATGTAGTTTGACCCATTTGTGAGTGAACACAGAATAATTTGAGGTTTTAAAATTTAAGTAAAACATTTATTTGTGTAAGTAATTGGTGTAATTTTGCAAAATAACGAGGCCTGGGTCAATCATTGTTGAGAAAGTTGGGAGGTTCATCTTATTTGGGTTTTTTTCAGTCATACCTTTAGTTGGCTTAGAATTCGTTTTGAGAAATGTTAAGATTTTAAAATTGTAATAATTATTATTGTAATGATGTAATTTGGATTTAAAACAGGGGATTCTTTGAGACAAATTAATCAAAGTGTTTACAAATATGGAGATATTTTAGTGATTATAATAAAAAAAGAAGAAAATAATAATGATAATACAACCGTTTTTTTAATGTAAATTAAATTGTAGGCCTGTATTATTTAACACAGCTGTGCCAACATTCACCAACGTTCTTATTATTTAACAAAAATGGTTCTGAATATTCCTTTAGATTTTTTTATTCAAAATACTAATGCTATAAACAAATTGTCACTGGTTAAATTTTAATTACCCCCATGACACTGAGTGGAGTGATGGTTTCATCCTACATGTTTCTCTCCCATCAGCTAATTCAACTTGGTCTGTGGTTGATATTTCTCTGAGTTTTATTAACCGTTATAAAGTCCCACTGACTCCATTATTACAGCTCTGCATCCAGGAATTTTACACTGCATTGATTTATTGATAACCGTGGTTTAATTTATTCAAAGTACCATATTCTTATCAATAATAAGATTCACGGTTCAGAAATTCATTCATTCTCAATACACTGTATTTATATTTAATGATGGTATCTTATTGATGTATCTAATGATGGTATTATATGTAATGATGGTACCTTAAATATAAGTATTTTATATACTGGTTTAATTTATTTTAAATATAAACTTTCTATAAAAATATCCTAATGTGTTAATTATTTAAATAGATCTACCTTTTAGTTTTACAGTACCACAATAATTGCTAATAACTCATGAATTGACATCTTATTCCTAATTTGGTCTAAAATTATTACTTTGGATGTGATTTAATCTAAGTGCATTAAATTCACTCTGCATGCAATCGCATAGACTACTTAATAACTGCTTAACTGACTACTTAATTCCCACTTTAATTAAGGAATTGTATTCATTCATAGTATTTAATCACACATAGACACTAAATAGTAAAATACGTGCAGTTTACGTGCAAATAATTAATCTGAATATTTAGTACGCCTGCTAAATTATCAGTGTTTAGGTTACGCTCACCATACTGAGTTATTGTTATTTAGAATAATTCATTTAGGATTTGGTTGTACTGATCATTTTGGCCTCGCAAATATATAATATGTTTATTTTTAATGTGAGAAAATGAACATCTGAACTAAATATTCTTAATTTTACTGTCTTTATTGTAGTGTGTTATTTGACAATGGTACAGAGTGATGCAGCTTCACAAATAACCAACTTTACAACCTGTTATCAATTAGCAGAAGAATGTAAAAAGGACATGACATCACCATGGACAGAGGCATTATCATTATTATTTAAAGGCTCCATGCATGTTTGGTGGCAAAAATGTCTATGGTCTTAAAGCTGTTCTTGCATGTTTACACCCAAATAATGGGGCACGTGAACATTTACAGTACATATGAGGTAAAATCTTCCATCAGATCCGTATTTATTCAAATATCAGTCAATATCAAATAAGATAATATAAAACTTCAGGAGGGTTCCCTTAGGGAAATTAAAATACCAGTAGGAATTTTAGGATTCAAGGACAGTTTATTTGTCATTCACATCACATGTGGTATGAGGAATGAACTTGAAGTCTCACGGTCTCAGTTTCACCCAAGAGCAATTTTCAAAAAGAGAATAAAAAAGGCAGTATATAAACATTTTAAATCTAAAGATTTAAATATAGGACTATAGATATAGCAGCAAGACAGTTTAAAAAATTATACTATAAGTCTTCTTTTTCTTTTGGTGTTTTACCCTTCATAATTCAGGGGGCGCCACAGTGATGAACTCGCATATTAAACCTGGCCAAGAGTTTTGCGCTGGATGCCCTTCCTGACACAACCATCACCCTCTACCAGGCTTGGGACACAGATTCTGGAGACAGATTGGAGCAGTAAATTCTCCTTGAATCGCAGACAGGAAGAGAATATGAAAACTCCACCCAGATTGGGATTCAAACCAAGGAATTCCCAGTGCTGAAAGGCAAACATGCTAATCACTAGGCCACTGAGTGTGTTTGTGTATGTGTGGTTTAGTGGTTAACACATTCGCCTCTCATCGCTGGGGAATCCCGGATCAAATCCCGATCTGGGTGGAGTTTTCATGTTCTCCCCGTGTCCATGTGGGTTTCCTCCCACAGTCCAAAAACATGGATTCAATGTAAATTGACTGCTCTAAATTGCCCCATATAGTCTGTGTGCATGTGTGTGTGAGTGAGCATGCACCCAAAACGTTCTCCGCTGAATGCCCAGGGGAAACCCCTCGGCGACCCTCCTATAGGATTAAGTGAAAGATAATCGATGGATATATACATATATTTTTTTAAATCTGCAGATTATTCTGCTTTTGCACCATAATGCAGTTCTTGCACAAATAAACTGTTGTAAATCGATGTATAGTCAAATTCTGATGCTTGGTTTAAACACCTGTTGCTTTTATTATGTATAAAGCGCAGATTAATAATCATAATAATAAGTTATATTTATATGGGGCCTTACTGCATACATAAGGACGCTTTACAGATTTATATTTAAATTGTTGTTCTTTTGTTTGGAACCAGGGGTCGCAGTACGAGTTGAAGGAGAGTCCCGGGGCCCACGCGGCCGGCCTGGCGGTGCACGCGGCCCCCGGGTTCTACCCCTACGGCCAGTTCCATTACGCAGACCCGTCTCGCGCAAAAAGCGCCACGCGCGAGACCACGAGCACGCTGAAGGCCTGGCTCCACGAGCACAAAAAGAACCCGTACCCGACCAAGGGCGAGAAGATCATGCTGGCCATCGTCACCAAGATGACCCTGACCCAGGTGAGCACGTGGTTCGCCAACGCGCGCCGGCGCCTCAAGAAGGAGAACAAGGTGACGTGGGGTCGCAGCGCCGAGGACGTGGACAGCGACGACGACGACTGTGACGACGAGGGCGCGCGCAAAGGACAGAGCGAGCGCGAGGAGGAGATCGACCTGGAGACCGTGGACAGCGACGAGGAGCGCGCCGACAAGCCGGACGATGCCCAGACAGCCGCGCGCAGCCGCACCGACGGCGAGGGCGAAGACGCGCAGCCCAATGCGCTCAGCACGACCGCAGGGGCCGCTCGCGAGTGCCAGCGCCACGCCAACTCCAAACCCAAAATCTGGTCGCTGGCGGAGACGGCGACGAGTCCCGACAGCGCTCAGAAAGCGGGCGGCATCCCCACGCACCCCGCCTTTCTGTCCACGAGCGGGATTTACACGTGTCAGATCGGGAGGCTGAGCGCGTGGCCCGGCGGCGCGCTGCTCGGTGTGCGCTCTCTGATGGCTGCGGGCCCGAGCGCTCATTACGTCACCGGCGCGCCCCAGAGCGTCAGTCCCACCGGCAGCCTCAGTCCGCAACACAGCAGCGGTATGTCACAATTCACCTCATCGCCTTAAAATGGAGGGGTTACTCTAATTATGCTGAATCAGGACACTATTATTATTTAAAACTTTATACATTTTCCACCGGGGAAAATACGGTCTTCACAGATGCTCTATTTGTCGCGTTATCTATAGAGAAAGCTAAAGATACAATAGTAATAATAGCTAACAGTAATAAACCAATCCAAACATTCTTCACTGATTGCTTGCATTCAAATACCAACGTGTTTTTATATACTTTATTTTCATTTTGGTTAAATTATTTTATTTGTAAATGATATAAGGGCTTGATGTGTCAGCTCTATAATGATTGGCACATGGGCAGAGTCCAGGAGAGGACGTGAGGAGCTCGGAGTATAGCGATTGGCGCACGGGTAGAGTGGAGAGGAAGGCACCTGGTAAATAGCGCTTGGTACATGGGTAGATGAAAGGCGCTTGGCATATGATTGGCGCACAGGTAGACTGGAGGGGTAGGCACGTGGCGATTGGCGCACAGGTAGAGTGGAGGGCAGGACATGAGGCGCTTGGTTTATTGCGATTGAGTGGCTGGTAGAACACGTGGTGCTTGACGCATAGCAACTGTCGGACGTGTAAAGGGGAGGATGCAAGGCATTGGGGTATAACTATTGGCGCACAGGTAGAGTGGAGGTGAAGACGCAAGGTGCTTGGCGTATAGCGATAGACGCGCGAGTAGAGTGGTGAGGAAGATGTGAGGCATTGGCATATAGTAATTGGAAAACAGGCAGAATGAAGTGGATGATGTGGGCCAGCTAACGTGAAGCTAACGCTGTAAGGTATGCCATTAGTCAACAGCAAAGAGGACATCTGACTAAATGTGTCCGATTCTGCAGCACCACTTAGTTTCCTGAAGACTTAAATGAAGACACAATTGTAGAAAGTAATCTCGCCAAATCAGCAAATGAGTGACTTCAATGAAACGTGCTGTAAAAATGCTCGCTACCCGGACGTAGAACGAGTAACAGGTATTTAACATATATTGCACTGGTGTGTGGGTCATACAAAGTAGGTATTATTGTACCAACAATATAAGTTACGATATTGCACATATAAATTGTGTTATTGAACATTGCATACCAAATTCTACAGTTTTATGGCTACAGGTAGAAATGACCTCCTGTGATGAGCCTTGGGCAGAATGTGCTCCTGTATGTGTGTGGTACAGTGGGTAGTGGGCAGTGTATGGTACAGCAGGTGGGAAACATTGTCCATTATGAACTTCAGATTAGACAGCATCCTCCTCTCTGACATTGCCGTCAGCGAGTTCAGCTCCACACTCATGCCTTACGGATCGGTTTGTTCAGTCTGTTAACATCTGCCACCTTCAGCCTGCTGCCCCAGCATGCAACAGCATAAAGGACAGCACTCACCTGAGAGTGAGCATCCTGAGCATAGCCCTGCAGATGTTGAAGGACCTCAGACGCCTTCAAAAGAAGAGACGAATTTGGTCCTTCCTGTAAAAGTCAAGTACAGTTTATTGTCTCTGTAAACCCCCTGGTACTTATAATCCTCCAGAGTGTCCATACTGACCACAGTGATAGACCAATGTCTTTACTTGTCTCACGTCTACCACCAGTTCCTTTGTCTTTGTCACGATGAACTCAGCTCGCACCATGTGACAGAGTCCTTTACCGTAACCTAATACAAGGCCACATGACTTCATTATGTCCACTACATTTGCATTTACATTTGGTCATTTAGTGGACATATTTATCCAAAAGTATTGGCCAGATCACAGGTTTGTTAATGATGCAGCCCACCTGGAACAATCAGGTTTAAGATTCTAGCTCATGGACCCACATTGGTAATTTCAATGAACTGGGATTTCAACCCACAACCTTCAGATTGATAGTTCAAAACAATTGAGCTACCACCCCTGTGGCATACCACTACTGTGCAATATATTTTATTTTATATACTTAAATGACAACAATTTATATGCCCACCTAGTGTGCAATATTTAAATCCTTACTCCCCCACTATGCAATATTTAAATATTTCTGATAATATTGTTTTTTATAGTGCTATTATTTATACTTTTACGCCACAACATATTGTTTTTCATACTGGGACATTCCAAGTTCCTGTAAATAGCACCATTACTTTTATATTTAACTTATGTTAGTCTGTAAATAGTGCTCCAGAATTGTTTTAATTTTTATGTGTATTTCGAGTTTTTAATCTCATTTTACCCGTATGTAGTGAAAATAAAGGCATTCTATTCTATTGTTTTAAAAGAAAAACATCAATGCCACCAATTTAAACTTTGATTCTTACCTGTATTCTGTGTATTTCTAATAGTTAAATTCTTAAGAAGTAAAAATGGGGTACATAATTCTAGGATAATTTACTATTTTTCAAGATTTTGAATACAAATTCTCACTTTAGGAATTGTTTTCCGTGGTAAATTTTGATTTTCCATTATTAACAAACAAAAATTAGTCTCAAGATAAAAAGACAAAAATATTAGTTTAATTAACAATAGCTGTATTAGCTTTAATTTAACCACAGTTTAACACAAACCCTCAATTTAAAACCTCCACAATGTAAAAGAGGAACCACAGGTCATCATTGGTGAAGCAATGCTTTATAAATTCAAGCTATTCTTTTTGACTAACTCATCATTTTGAATTAAAAGGTATATTTTGTGATAGGTGATAGTTATCATATTCTGAATTGAAAAAAAAAAATGTATTCTTCATTGATCCTGCAGGTTTTTTTAATCAATTGCAAAAAAAAAAACATTTTGGCACAGGCCTCAATGATTTTTTTTTTTATTTTTCCTTGAAATACATAAAAAATATATAATTTGCACTTCATTATATGAAGAACTGCATTAAAATGTGCACATACTTACAAATTAAACTCTGTTTGGGTGTGCATTTAGAAAATATAATCCATGTGGTGTTATTTTTTAAATAAAAAAGCAACTGTACATTAATACTTGTTGGAAAATATATTTATAAATATCTTATATGTTATAATATTTCTACCTGGGAATTTAATAAATTGTGATTAAATTATATATATAAATGTTATAACTTTTATTATGTATATTATTACAGTAGTGATGGTAATTCTTCAAATTCCTAAATCTCTTTACTCTTTGCTCCCACTACTTTTTTGTAACAGATCGAGAAAATGTTCAAAGCCCCAAATCCCCAGCACTTCCTTCGAGACCATCATTTCCAATCATCCACAACAGGTACATTTCTATTATCAATAACTATCACAATAAAAAGAAAATAAATCTTAACATATTAAATATTAAAATATTAAAAAATAAACCGTGTGAACTTCTACAGGTCTCACCACGAAACGACCGCACAATGCCCACTGAAGACGGTTTCCTGAAGATGAGCTTAAGCCTCCATAAATGACTTTAAATTATTCCATGAATCAGAGCGGACGTATCGTATTACATCAAATGCACCAAAAAAGTATTTTATAGCCTTGTTCTAATATACTGTCTAACTTGCCTTTTTTTATTTACATTGAGCCTAAATCCAGCATGTAGATGTCAGAGCTCCATCACTTTTTACAACACAGAAAAGAAGTCTTTGCTAAAGGGCAGATGTGTGTAAAGGATCTATTTTTATGTAATAAACAATATAAATAATTATAATGTCTGACTTCTTAAACTTATCTATACTTTTGACCAGTTGATGATCAGATCTGAAAATCTGCAATTCTTTTCAGCTTATGGGAACATTGACTTTTGGAAATTCTGTAAATTTGGAGGTCTGTTCAAAGCACTTCAAAGAAATATGTGCTGGTCTCTGTCCTCTGAGATCCAACTGAATGGTAAAAGCAGTACTTGTATGGTACTTTCAAGGTTATTGTAAATAGTGAAAGTGCCAAAAGATTTTTTATGGAATGAGTAAAAAAAAACAACCTTACACAATCTATGACATCAAGGATTCAAAAAGTCTTTATTGTCATTTGCATCACATGTGGTACATGAATGTAAACAAAATAATGGCTCACGGACCCAGTATGACCCTGAATAAATTGTAAAAGATGTAAACATTAGAATATAGAGTAACAAAAAGTAAAATGTGAATTCTAAAAATATTGAATATATATTACATAATATGACTAAATGTATATAAAATATAAAATAGTAGCACTATATAAAATAAAGCAGCAATAAAAATATAGCAGCAATATTTTAAACTGTATTATAAAATTATAAAAATAAACATGTAAGAAAGATATATATATACAAAAAATTTAAAGTAATCAGCTTAAGAATGTATATGTGAAAATTTGAAGCATGTGAAATGATAAAGTGACCAGTGAGGAAGTGCCTTAAATATAGTATTTAGAAATTTTCTAATACAAACAATCTGTGGATGAAAGTATTAGGACGCTTACAAAAGCTTAAGTAGCATCATATCCACTCCTTTAATGAAATCTTTGGAATGTGTCTGTGAGAATTTATGCCCATTTATCCAGATGAGCGTCTGTGAGACCGATACTGATGCTGGATGTGAAGACCTGTCTTATAATCTCTGTTTCAGTTCATCCTAAATGTGGTTTAAGCAGTTGAGAGGTTATGTCTTTGTGTGGATCAGCCAGGTTATTCCACACTCAACCATGTCTTTAAAGATGGACAGTCATGTAGGGGCATAAAAGTTTTTTCCCTTTCTGTTTCCACATAGTTGGAAGCATAAATTAATGCTATGTGTTTAATTGTATACATTAAACACAGGCATTTCTTTAGCTTATACGTCTTTGTAGTGTTAGTTATTGGTAAACTACAAGAAGTTTAACACTGATGCACATTATAAATGATCTATTTTTGAGATTTCACTATAACTGTATGGTTAAAAGTCAGAGACGTCTTCAAATAAAGGGATATTATTTTTAGGAATCATAACATTTATATAATAAATGAGACTCCTGCATCAAAACAGTAAAAATGCTGTTAGCCATTAAGCTAATGCCACAGAAGTTTGTTCATAACAAAATTTAGGTATTTTACACAAAACCACAAGGTTAAATTTTTTATATCAATTTAAATGTCGTCAGTTTGTTATTATTAGCCACTAACTGCTTTTTTAATCGATCTTTTTACGACTTATTTCACTTTTTACAGTTTTTTCGTAGCTGTGAATTGTTTAATATTTTAACACTTTTAACATTAAATGTTTTGTTTTAAAATATCTAGATGTTTTTAGCATTGTGTTTATTGAAGGTCGAGGAATCACTGTGTATAACCATAAAAATAACCATTTAAAATATATTTTATACAAAATTATTAGAAAAAACATAACGTTTAGTATTTTGTTTACAATAAAATATAATGAACTTTATTTTTAAAATGTATTTGCAGTAAAATGTACCGGTAACGTTTAAATCAACCTGAGCTCTTTTTAACAGGGAATTTCGATACTCTTACGTTATAGTGCGCCCTCTAGTGTTAAGACTGTGAAATTACACAATATTGTATTTACATACACTTTTTGATTTTTAACAACTCTACACTGAATTACATTGGGTAGCAATAGAGACAAATTAACAAAAACAAATACTTAAATAATCATCACAGATTTAAATTTGTCTTAAGAAAAAATACCGTAATTACAGTTAATCTCATTATATTAAGTATTTAATCCTGAACTATGGTTCCTATGCTGGGCTTGGCAGATACACCCAAAATAGGGTCCCAGTCCTTTACTGCACACACAGACACACTATATAGGGGCAATATGGACAGGGTGGTTTAGAGCAGCCAATTTGCGTTGAATCCATTTTATTAAACCATGGGAGACCATTTTTATACCTATACGGACACGGGGAGAACATGAAAACTCCACCTCAGAATTCAATCTAGTGACCTGTCCAGGATGATTCCCATCTATTGCCTTACTAGCTAAGTGATAGACTCCAACATTTTCAAAAGCACCACAAACCTTTGAGTCATTTTAATCAAACTTTGGACAAATTGGAAGGCTGACTGTGAATCACAGCATTTCTTCCTATACAAGAGTCGAATCTCCCAATTAAACATTTGACTGGATCAGGTACTTAGAAGTCATATGAATGTCATAAAAGCTTGAAAATGTAGAATGGGTTCTTATGTAAGGTTAATGACTCAAAGTTAGGATGTTCAACCAGCTCATACCGGCTCACTTACCTCGACTGAAGCATAATATATACATTTATAACTGTAAACACAAACAGGTGTATTACTTTAGAATCATGTATGTTTCACATCAACAATCCTTTAAAGTGGAATCACAGTACAATGATCCAAGTCTGAGGTTTTTGGTACTAAATAAAGAACAGAACATCTGTTAATAATATCACGTTTTGCTTTGTGTTAGACTCACTTCTGTCTCACATGACCTAAAGCACGGCGCATAAACACTGAGAAGCGACCCGTCCCTTCACAACCCTACAAAGCAAATAAACCATAACGTGGCCTGAGGGGTGATTCAAACGCAAGGCCCGAAAGGTTTACACGAAGATAATCTAAACACGAGTTAATTAATTTTCATTGTTTGGAAGTGTGTTTATACTCGATTTTTGCGGCCTGGCCTCAGTGTGGCAGATGCTGTTCCGGTCAGAGTTCAGCCTGGAGAACGTTCGGAAGCATCTGGATCAGGTCACTCGTGCATCGCGAGGCAGCGCACGTTAGAAAAGCGACACGAATTGAGTGATTTATCGCTTCGAGTCAAAAATCATGCTGGTAAAATACGCATCAGCAACAGAATGTGCTGAGTGATGGCGAGCGCAAAATACAGGTCATGTTTGGTTGCTGTTGGACCCAGAGGTCAGATACGGAACATGTGGAGGTGAATGTACACTGCTCAAAAAAATAAAGGGAACCCTTAAACAACACAATGTAACTTCAAGTCAACTACACTTCTGCGAAATCATCCTGTCCAGTTAGGAAGCAACACTGATTGTGAATCAGTTTCACTTGCTGTTGTGCAAATGGAACAGACAACAGGTAG
>JAOUQT010001833.1:0-12592 GCA_025769995.1 Xyliphius kryptos | reverse complement strand
ACTGAAGTTGGATCAGCCTGTCATTTGATTTTCCACTTTGATTTTGAGTAGGATTCCAAATCCAGATCTCCATGGGAGAATCATTTTGATTTACATTTTGTTCATTTTTGTTCTCAACGCATTCCACTATCTACTACATTTTCAACTGAAATATTTTATTCATTGAGATCTAGAATGTGTTATTTTTGTGTTCCCTTTGTTTTTTTGAGCAGTGTATTTATATGAGAATCAAAAATATATCTTGATAAACAAAAAATAAAAAGAAGCGTCCACACGGTTTTAAAGTCTATATTACCTGGAATGAGGTAGAGGGGCGAACGTGGTGACCACTAAGCCACCGTGCCGCCCCGTCTATAGAACATAGTGTCTCTGAGGTGTTTAAATGAAACTACAGCAGCACTGCTGCCATTAGTCTCACTGCAGAACTGACAGTAACCAATAAACCACCAAAATTATACCTGTTCCGTAATGGTTCTGACCAGTAGAGAACCAACAGGGGATTAACAAAACCAAGAAAACAGATGGACTACAGTCTGTAATTGTAAAACTACAAGGTCCATCTATATAGTCAAAAAGGTGGTGTGTTTAAACCTTTGATTAGTACTGAATGTCGGACATTATAATATGTTTCTTTTCAAAGTATTAACAAGGAAACACATGTCAATACCTTAATGTTTTGTATGTCCACATTTTCTTTCACATGGCAGATACAGCTTTCTGAATTTTTATGTAATATGCGAGTAGGTGCAAACATACTGTACATTGCAGCACGAGGCTGCAACCACACAGTCCACAAGCAGGTTCAACTCTCTATAACATTCTATTAATAGACCTGATATTCCTCCCACAAATCTTTGCATCATTAGCATGAAAAGTAAAAAAAAAAAACAACGAGCGCATGGGAAACAGGAAATCTCGTTTCCTTTTAATTAAGGTTGGATGCTTTGTTCTTTTGAATGTTATGGTGGTGTATTATCTTTTATTAAAAGATGTATTTCTTGGGTGTGGTGGTTATTCCTCAAGGTGCAAAACGATTGTGTATCCCAGGGACCTGCCTCAGATCTCCCTCATTTTCATCTTTGTGAATGAAGCTCTTTCAGTCATCCTACGCTCAGTGCATTCAGCTGTCAATCACACGCCGGCCCACCTGCTAAAGGAGATCATCCTGGTTGATGACAACAGCGATGACGGTGAGAAAATTAAAGTAATAGACCATAAATGAATAAATAATGCTGCAAACTTTAGGCTTAATATCTCTCATGCCATTGATCTACAATAATTTTATTAAAACCAAACTCACTGAGTCTCTACAGTCCCTGACAAAAGTTTTGTCGCTTATCCAAGTTCTAGGAAGAATAAATCATGATTTGACTTGTAGTTGATCGATTGAAATCAGAAATGGTTTATATGCAAGGCAAGCCCTCTGGATTATCATGCCAAAAAAAGTTTAGTATTATTTATTAATTTTCATAATTTAATTAGAACGTAAAGGTCAGGTCTTGTTGTATTCCAAAATCATGTTGAAATTATTCATATACTTTACTTAGAATGCTCTAAATTGCTGCAATAACATTAGAACATAAATTCATGGTGCCTTTGAAGAAATAATAAATATCATGACTTCATCCATACATCTTGGCAATGACTGAAATAACTCAAGTTCATTCATTCATTTATTATCTTCCGCTTATTCCTTAATGAGGGTCGCGGTGGGGTTCCCCATGCCCATCCAGGGAAGAACCTTTCGGGCGCTGGGCAGATACACCCAAAAAAGGGTGCCAAACCATTACTGGGTACACACTCACTCGCACACACATACACACACTATACAGGGCAATTTAGAGCATTCAATTTACCATGTTTTTGGAATGTGGGCGGAACCCGGAGGAAACCCACGCAGACACGGGGAGAACGTGGAAACTCCACCCAGATAAGGATTTGAACCGGGAATCCCCAGCGCTGAGAGGCGAACATGCTAACCACTAAGCCACCGTGCCACCACTACCAGAGTTTTGGGTTTCATCTTCCAAGCCTCTTCCTTCATCTTACCCCAGACACGCTCAATAATGTTCATGTCTGGTGACTGAGCTGGCCAATGCTGGAGCACCTCGATCTTTCTTGCTTTCAGGAACTTTACATTGAGGCTGATGTATCCTGCTGCAGAATTTGCGCTCGCTTGTGGTTTAGACAATAATAGGCAGCAAGAATGTCTTAATACTTTAAGCTGTTGATGTTGCCATCCAGATGCATCCCCCCCCCCAAATCTATGATTTTTTTTTCTTTACCAAACCTGACTGTTTTCTGGTGAATTTGGGGTCCAAGTGTGGTCTTCTGCAGTATTTTTTGGGTTTGGGATGCACTTCAATAGATGATTTATCAGAAATGTTAACCGTGTGCCACTTTTTCATTGGCCATCCTTTCTGCAAACGATGGGCTTCTGCATATGCAACCCAATTTTTGTTGTTTTCTGTTCAATGCTGGTTTATAAGCACTATTTCAGCCACGGAGACCACTGCGTGAAAAAGAACGACAAACTGTTCTTGTAGATACAGCGTTTTCTGGTGACCAGTTCTCCTGTATCTCCTCTGCAGTTTAAAAAGGGCGGGTCCTGGACTGTTGACTTAACAAACGCTCCCCTCAAACAGTTGTCTTAAGGGCTGTGCTTCACCAGTTTCTTTATTTGGACACATTAACGATATCTGCCGCCTCAGCAGTAGACTTGGTCTTAAAGGACTTTATGATCAGCACTTTGATTGGTGGTTGAACCTTTACGTTGTCAGAGGTCAGGTTGGACTTCACAGGAAAGTCTGTTGTACTGGGGTTCTTTTTATACACACTTGGGAATGTGTTCATTGTTTGTTCCAGGTGACGCTGTAATCTGTGATTGCTTGAATCATTTAAAGACATGACAAGACTTTTGTCTTTGCGAAAACAGATGTTATGGGCGTTACCAAGCTGTGGCCATCAGGCACTTTTTAACAATTTAATTTCTTTCCTGAACTGCTTGCTTCATGTCCTTCCATGTCGATATTTCTATTAAATTAACGTGAACGCATAGACTTAACCGTTACAATACAATAGTTTTAATCTTCTTCGGTATGATAAATATAATATGTAAAACAATTGTCCATACTGTTGCAGCTCATGAGAGATTTTTAGAATTTGCAGCTAAAATTATAATTCCTTGTCCAATTTATAAATACATGGGATACAGATGCTTTAAATAGGGGATAACAATTTGTTTGCTGTGTAAGACATTGATAAAGAAGTACATGTCTCTCGTTGCTTATTTTATTTTAGCAATCTTTTTTATACATATATATTTTTATTATCTTTTATCCAGGCGTTTTAAATGGTACAACTACTAATTTGCTTTAGGTTGCCAGATATTTTTAGTTAACGTAATCTTAATTAGTTACTTAAATTAGTATTACGATTTGGTGGACGTTATAAGGACCGTTGTTTTTTACTGTGAAGCTTGTTATACAGTGGTATCTCAGAGCTATTCAGCTTATTTTCGTGCAGTTTCCACAGAAATGTATCTTAGTTAAAAACAGAATGCACTTTGCGCTGTTCAGTGGATAAATTGGTAAAAAGTCATGAAGTTGTTCAGAAAATAAAACCATTTTGCTCTAAGGCAAAGCTACCCTTCTCATTTGCTGGTGTGTTGAAGTGCGGAGGCGGTGTAATGTCTATTGAGTGGAACAAGGTTCTTATTTTATAAAAGGTTGAGAACTGTATACAAAAATAAACATTAGGACTGATTAAGCACTGTATTTCTTAATTAAAACAGAATACATGTTTTCTTTAGAATAGCGTAATGCATTTTTTGTGTTTAGTATGTTTTAATTTTTTCAATTCTTGATATTTTAAGCATTTCCTCAGAAGGAAAAGCAAAACTGCATTATATTTTGCTTAACATTAAGCAAAATAACGTTTTGTTTAATGTTCATTCATTCATTATATTCCGCTTATTCCTTTATGAGGGTCGTGGGGGGGGTTCCCCATGCCCATCCAGGGGAGAACATCTGGGCGCTGGGCAGATACACTCAGAACAGGGCGCCAATCCATCGCTGGGCACACACTCATACACACAGCCACACACTCATCCACACACTATACAGGGCAATTTAGAGCACTCAATTTACCTTGTATAAATGTTTTTGGGATGTGGGAGGAAACCAGAGAACCCGGAGGAAACCCATGCAGACATGGGGAGAACATGGAAACTCCCAGCGGGAATCCCCAGCGCTGAGAGGCGAACGTGCTAACCACTAAGCCACCATGCCGCCCTTGTTTAATGTTGCTTAGCATAAAGATACTTATTTTGAACCTTTCTTTTTACCGTAGTTTTCTTAAGTCAACCTTGTGGTCCTGAGCATCTTGAACATTTTTACCAACAAATGTTTTTACGCTATGATTTTATATTTGATTGACAAATTTGTATCATGACATTATATTATTGGTAGTTATTTGCCTAGAAAACAAATTTAATTTTAATGTTGCGCGTTTATAGTGACATGGTGGCAAAGTGGTTAGCACATCCGACTTCAAAAGGTTCAAATCCCTATCTGGGTGGAGATTCAAGGTAAATTGGCTGCTCGAAATTGCCCCTATATGGTGAGTGTGTGTGCCCTGTGATTTGTGCATTGTTTTGGGTGGATCTGTATCTAAACGTTCTCCCCTGGATGGGCATGTGTAACCTCCCACCATGACCCTAGTACCATGACCCTAGTATAGGAGGATTAAGCAGAAAATAATAAGATAAAATGAGCCCTTATTCGTCCCACGTGGGAAAATTTACATGCTCAACAGCAAAGGAAAAGCCAATGGAAAGCTTAAAGTTTTACGTTTTGGAGAGAAAGCAATTCATATATACAAAATAAATAAAAAAATTATGTTACAATTATGTGCTTGACAGCTGAGAATAAAGACACTAGAAAACTCCGTAAAATACATGTTGCACAGCAACAAGTACTGCACATAAAATGACTGAATGAAACTAATGAGATGAGATGGAGTTTGTTTTTTAAAGCTGCGATTAAAAGATCAATTACATGTGTTACATTTTTACCCCCAAATGATTCTGATGTGCAATCGGACCATTGCTATGGAAACAGTAAAACGTAGAAAGTGGGGAATGGTGCACTTGTTCGTTTTTATTTACTGTTGGTTTCCTATGTTGGAGCTTGCTGTGATGCATCTTTTTTTTTTTTAAACCAACAATAATAAAACAATAATACAAAATTTAGGTTCACAAGCTTAATTTTATATACTAAGAACTACACAGCTTTAATCAAAGTAAATTTAAACAGGGAAAATAATAAGTGGATATGTTATCCTATTTTTTTTGTGTGAGCTGCAGCTTATTCGTTATAAGGTGAATATCCTTCATTGCTTTTTTTTTTAATCTTTTGTTTTTGTTTTTTTGCAGATTTGCTTTGAATTGTAAACTGTAGCATGTCAATTTATTTTTATTTTTAGGGATGTTTCTTTGATTTATGGGAAGCAAGAGAATAAGAGAAATACTTTATTTATTCTTCTACTTTCGGCATTTTACCCATAATTATTCAGGGGTCGCCAAAGCGATGAACTTGCATATTAGACTTTGTCAAGTGTTTTATTCCTTTCCTGACACAAAGCTCAACCTCTACCAGGTTTGGGACACACAGACTATGGGGACAATTTAGAGCAACTGATTCACCTTCAAACTTATGTTTTTTAACTGTGGGAGGAAACCTGAGAACCCAGAGAAAACCCCGCGGACACAGGGAGGACATGAAAACTCCACCCACATTGAGGTTCGAGCCGGGAATCCCCAATGCTGAGAGATGAACGTTCTAACCACTAAGCCACCATGCCGCCCTATTTATTTATCATTATTTTGGGGTGGTTGCAGCTGTTCCATCCATCCATCTGTCAATTATCTTTTACTTGTTCCTCTACGAGGGTCGCGGTGGGGTTCCCCATGCCCATCCAGAGGAGAACATCTTAGGCGCTGGGCAGATACACCCAGGACAAGGTGCCAATCCATTGCTGAGCACACTCACTCACTCACTCATCCACATACACAAGCACACACTATACAGGGTTTTTGGACTGTGGGAGTCAACCGGAGAACCCAGAGAAAACCCACGCAGACACAGGGAGGACATGGAAACTCCACCCAGATTGGGATTTGAGAGCTGAGAGGCGAACGTGCTAACCACTAAGCCACGTGCTGCCCGGTGTTCCAATCATTCATGTTATTACTTTTGTTCATCTGCCTTTTTTTGTTGTTTCGTCTACTTTATTGCTGCTATTTTTGCTCCTTGTGACTTTTTGATCCTCTAGTCTTTGAGCGAGCTTATTATAAAATGTGATGCCAACTGTAAAAACACTTACACTGCTTGGTCATGTGAAAAATGGTCTCTAAATCTGATCTTTAATAAGAGTAATAGGATTTAAGGATTCTAGCACACGAGTCATTGGCAGTGTGACAACAATCTTTCAAAGTGTTAAAACTATCAAAACCAACAGCCTTAGTCAATTATTCATAATGTTTTGCAGATTGTCCATCATCTAAATGATTATAAACATAAACGTCAAAAGGTTGTAAATTAAAAATATATTGAAGCATGTTAAACCCATGGATCCTCAACACAGATACACAGTTTATTTTACCTTGGGTGATTTATTCGGCTGATCTGTTTAAGCATCTTCGTTTTAATGTGTGTGACAGAACAACTGAAAAGACCTCTGGAAGAATACATCAACAAACGCTATCCCAGTCTTGTCAAAATTGTGCGCAATCAAAAGAGAGAAGGTCTTATTCGTGCTCGGATAGAGGGCTGGAAAGTGGCAACAGGCGAGGTGACGGGCTTTTTTGATGCCCATGTTGAGTTCACTCCTGCCTGGTAAGAAATTCATACATATAATAAAAGCTCTGTGTTTTAACAAAAAGCATATTTTAAATCCTTATAGTGTTTTTGACCTTCACTTGCATTCCATTGAACTTAGAAATAAAAATGCATCTGATTTCCACTAGGGCTGAGCCAGTTTTGTTTAGAATCAAGCAGAACCCCAAGAGGATCATTATGCCCTCCATTGACAACATCAAACATGACACATTTGAGCTGGAGCGCTACGAGAACTCAGGGCATGGTTTCAATTGGGAGCTATGGTGCATGTATATCAGTCCACCGAAAGAGTGGTGGGACAAGGGCGACACCTCAGCTCCCATCAGGTATGTTTTAAATGATTCGGTAGATCAAAAAGTATTAGGGGTGTGGTAGCGTAGTGGTTAGGGTGTTGGGCTAGCAATCAGAGAGTTGTGGGTTCAAATCCCAGGTTCACTGAAGTTACCAATGTGGGTCCTTGAGCAAGACCCTTAATCCTCATTGCTCCAGGGATTTTGTATGTAACCCTGTGATCTGAACCCAACTATTGAGTGGGATACTTCTAAGTCACTTTGGATAAAAGCATCTGATAAATGACCAAATAGTAATAAAATACAAAAGAAAAAAAAAAGTTATTTAGCAGACGCTTTTATCCAAAGCGACTTACAAGCATCCCAACATGATTGGGGTCAGAACACAGAGTTGAAACAGGACCCTGGAGCACTGAGTGTTGAGGGTCTTGCTCAAGGACCCACACTGGTAACTTCAGTGGAGCTGGGATTTGAACCCCCAATCTTCTGATTGATAGCCCAACACCCTAACCACTGAGCTACCACTCCTATACAAGGAGTATGGGACTTGTAGCCTCAATAGTGTCTGTGCTCATATAACATTGAATGAAATAAGTAAATGTGCATTAATAATTTTTGTTTAGAATTTTTTTGCCAAATTAAAAAGTCTGTCTTTTTTGTGGTAAAGTGCAAAAGTTTTCATAATGGATGATATTTATACTCAGTAACTGGGAGGAGACATCGAGGGAAGAACAGGACATGCTGGACATGTTACATCTCCCAGCTGGCCTGGGAATGCCCTGAAATCCCCCCCCCCCCAGTTGAGGGGGTAGAGGTGGTTTGGAAGAGGGCGGTCTGGGCCTCTCTGGGCTTAGGTTGCTGTGCTCACGACCAAAACTCCAGACAAACGGAAAACAATAGAGGGATGGATGATGACATCATTTTTGGTTTATAAGCAGGTGGCACTAATGCAAAGTGTTACGTTCATATTATTGTTAGAACCATGGCTCACATTGCATCAAAAAAGGATTCGTTTTCCATGTTTATGATTATCATACGAACTGATCTATTTTCTTACAGATGGGCCAAAGAGAATCTTTTTTGTAAACAATGCTTTATTATAATTTCAAATTAGTTACAAAAAGAAACGCACAAAGGCTCAAACACAATTACCTGAAGGTATTACCACAACACAACTGAAGCACAATGACAGACTCCTACAAAAATACTCTTAACTAATTCACTATTTATAGGTTTCTTACAAGTAGTGAGCAGCCAGTTAAACAGCATGTAAAGGAACAATAAATGGTTAAATTAGTGAAGGTGAAAAACAGAGCTCTAAGTTAATCTTAATATTTGAAATACAGAATCGGTGATCACCTATATCTAAGCTTTTAAAGTATAAATACAAATTATGTCTTTTTAGGACACCAGCAATGATCGGTTGCTCATTTGTGGTGAATCGACATTTCTTTGAAGAATTAGGTCTGCTCGACTCAGGAATGGATGTCTATGGGGGTGAGAATATAGAGCTTGGAATTAAGGTCAGTGTGTCATGTATTTTACATGGAGCTCTGATGCCAGAAGAAGGTAAAACTAATGTTAGAACTAATAATGATGTATGTGTTTAAAAAAATGAAAGGCTTGGCTGTGTGGAGGAAGTATGGAGGTTTTGCCCTGTTCTCGGGTGGCACACATTGCACGGACAAAGAAACCATATCACAGCAATATCGCCTTTCACACCAGACGTAATGCACTGCGTGTGGCTGAGGTTTGGATGGATGATTACAAGTCTAATGTTTATCTGGCTTGGAACATTCCTATGGAGGTGAGAGACCTTGGTGCTTTTTATATAAGGACATCTTCTGAATGTTTGTATCTACTTATTAATACATTGTATCCCACGTCTTATATATGTGTAGAACCATGGGATTGATTACGGCGACATATCGTCACGTGTGGCTCTGAGGAAAAGATTGCAGTGCAAGAGCTTTAAGTGGTACCTCGACAACATTTACCCAGAGATGAGGAGGTACAACAGCACATTGTTGTATGGAGAGGTGAGTATGAAAGTACAAAGTTCAACATTGGGGTGAAAATGTTCAGCAAATGTTATATTTTGTCATTTAGCAGATGCTTTTATCCAAAGGGACTTACAAATAAGAGAACGACACAAGTCAGAAGTTAAGGAGAAACCATCTACACTGTATTATCCCCAAACCTGAGTAGTATGGGATCCGGCTGCCATTTTTTGTTTACAGCCAGTGTCTGTGGAAGAGATGTGTTTTGAGAAGATTCTTGAAAATGCTGAGTAACTCAGCCTTATGGATGTTGTTGGGAAGATCGTTCCACCGTTTAGCGGTGGTGAATGAAATGGAGTGAGAATTAGCACCTTAGTGAGTTGGAATCACATTCATCACTAGAGCGTAGTGAACAGGTCCAGAGATTGTCCTGTAGGCCAGAGTCAGTGCCTTGTACTGACTGCAAGCAGTTACAGGGAGCCAATGGAGAGAGAGAGGAGTAATGGAGTGACATAAGTTTGCTTGGGCTTGTTGAACTCGAGCCTGGCTGCAGAGATTTGAACCAGCTATAGAGGCCTGATTGGAGAAGCTGGGAGACCAGCAAGCAAAGCATTACAATAGTGGAGCCGGGATAGGATGAGGGCCTGGACCAGCAGGTGAGTTCCTGTTCTGTTAGGAAAGCTCTGATGTTCTACAGAATGAATCTGCAGGAACGGCCAGTTTTAGTGACCTGATCTGAAAGTCTCAATTGAGAAACCAAGGTTACAGACCGAGTCAGCTGGAGAGATTGTGGAGTCATCGATTTGGAAGGTCGTGTTATGATGAGTGTTTAGCTAGAAATGTTGTGTAGCATTATTTCACGATGCAAAATGTTGAACAATGAGCAGCTGTTGTGAACCTCATCTCATTTTATTATCTTCCGCTTAGTACTATACTAGGGTCACTGGAGGGGTTGCCCCATGCCCATCCATGGGCACTGGGCAGATATCACGGGACGGTGTGCTAATCCATTACTGGGCACACTTACTCACACATGATTTAGGAACAACTTAAATTATATAGGTTCAATTCACCCTAAATTCATGTTTTTGGACTGTGAGAGGAAACCGGAAACCCACTCGGACACGGGGAGAACATGAAAACTCCACCCACATTCGAACCTGGATCATCTGAACACATGCTAACCACTATGCCAATGTTCCCCCCTGTTATGAACTTGTTTTGTGTAAAACAAAAGGAAAAAAAACATTTTTTGAGAAGTAATTTTGTCATCTGTTTGCTTTTTTTATTTTATTTTTTATACCAGATCCGCAATACCAATGTAACCCATCTCTGTGTGGATCAGGGCATAAAGGAAAACCACACCGCAACCCTTCATCCCTGCCATGGCTGGGGCCCTCAGGTACTGCTGTCAGGGGTCAGATCGTCCACATTCATATTGTGGTATGAACATGCTATGCTGTAGCAGTCATGCTATTTGGCAAAAGTTTTGATATGAGGTATTATGTATGTATGTATGTATGTATGAATATATATAGATATATATATTTTTTTCATAATTACTCATTTTTTGTCAGTTACAATACTTTAAAGTAGGCAAAATTATGCATATCAACAAGGATGTTGCTGACAGCATTATGAAGCTTGTATAAACATTGTCATGTTTGGCAAGTGTAATAACCCTCAGGTGACAAGGCTCAGTAAATATCATTGCCATCAGCCACTTAACATGTACACGGACTTGTTTTTCTGCTCATCACATTTAGTTCTTCTCTGTAATTCTTGTAAACAAGAATTATTTGGGTGGTATTGATTCTATTAGTGACACTGACATGGTAGTGGTGTGCTGTGTGTGTGCGCGCACACTGGTACAAGTGGATCAGATGCAGTAGTGCTGCTGACATACAGACACCACAGTGCAAACCAACCTCAAAAATGGTAGACCATGCCTGGTAAGCACTGATAAAGAAAAAGACTAATGCAAACCGTTAACAAAAACATCTACTGTCCTTAAAATCTTCAGCAGCACTGCTGCGTCTGATCTACACCAGTGCAACACACACTAATACACCACATCATGTCGGTGTTACTGTAATGCTAAGAATTATTTACCAAAATAATACTCGTTCTGTGGGTGTAGTCACCATTAGGACACAAAGTATCCATGGAAACAGTCTGAGTCAGTGATTGTAGAAACAAGGAGGTCTAACCAATACAGTGGCCAGTGAGTATGTATAGCAAAGTACAGACATTTCCTTGGTGAAAAGCCTGAGGGTATCTTGAGACTCCACATTACACTCTACAACCTATTCTTTTTTTGAAATTACCAAACGAGCTTTTAAGCAGAGTTGGATGTCTATAAAAACCGTAATCGGGATCCCCTAAAGAGAACTTTGTGCCAAATTGAAACACTAGCATTACAGTGAAAGGATATAAAATACACATGGGGCATAGTTTTCCATAGCAACTAGAAGAACAAGCGCCAAAATGTAAATTAACACCCTTCTAACACAGTTTTCATGTTGCTTGACATTTATTTTTAAAGAAAGCGACTAAAAACAAAATGTTAAATTTATGTCAGAAGTGAATCCACTGTGAAATAGAATCAAATCACAATTATTATGACATTTTTCTGTGGGCCTCTTTGAATCTGACAAACAAATCTGTCAGAAAGGGTGTAATTATTCAAAAGCAATGACCGCCAAATTCCAGTTTGTTACATTCTAAAAAATGAATAGCTCATAACTGTAATCCAGAGAATAGAAATTGGAAAATACACAATCATACCTCAAGCTGGTTATAGTGCAGTTACAATGATGCTGCAGTTCTGCATTTGAAACTTTGTTTAATAAGCCAGGACAGCTTCAGCATTAAGTAGTTAGTAACAGCAACCTGTAGAGGGCTTAAAAATGCCAGTCTCCCACTCAGTTCAGGCCCATCACAGGGAAGACCCAGACGGACCCATTCACACACATTTGTATTGCTAGTTTACATGTTCTTCATCCTAAAATGGGCAGAACATGCAAATTGAATGCAGAAACAACCTTGTCTGTATATCCAGCTGTAAAGCACAGGTCAAAAACACAGTAAAGTTACCACCTGAAAAACAAAAGCGACTTGCAAATTAGAGAACAATGTTAAATGTATTTGTACTTGTAATGGTGAAGACTAAGCTTTTTATGTATAGTATGTCAGCCAACATCCATCCATTATCTTCCACTTATTCCTCTACGAGGGTCACGGTGGGGTTCCGCATAACCATCCAGGGTAGAAGGTTTCGAGCGCTGGGCAGATACACCCAGAACAGAGTGCCAATCTATCACTGGGCACACACTCACTCACTCATCCACACACTATACGGGGCAATTTAGAGCATTCAATTTACCTGGAATCCATGTTTTTG
>JAOUQT010001823.1:0-12592 GCA_025769995.1 Xyliphius kryptos | reverse complement strand
TTCACAGAAGTGTGGTTTACTTGGAGTTACATTGTGTTGTTTAAGTGTTCCCTTTATTTTTTTGAGCAGTGTATATTTGTTGTGCACTTTGTTAGAGTGCACAATCTGCTTGCTTTATTGATTATGTAAAAAAAAAAACAGTTGCTCATTTGTTATTGCAGTTTGCCAAAACTTATACCTGTACTACACACAAACACACCACCACATTAGTGTGTCTGCAGTTTTAAAAATCATTCAACACCAAAATAAAAACGGCTCCGTGACAGTTTTGTGAGGGACTTTTTTTTACTTTACGGTTACTCAAACTTTGTGGGCATGTGCGGACGGCACAGTGACTTCGCTATCAGCGAAGACCTCAACAAAAAGGACCTCAACAAAGGTTTCTCAGCAGGATAAAGTTCTTACAAGGTGGATTTTCTCTCCATTGCATCTGCATACAAAAGCCTATAGTGTAATACCCAGTCTGATGACTTCATCAGTTCTCATCCTTATGTAAGAAGAGGAAGCCATTGCAGAAACACCTCACTTGAAATGCCCATTCACCTTGGGGTAGCTTTTAAGGATGAATTTTCCACTGTTGCAATGATTTAACAAAAAGCTATCAGTATAATACCCCTATGACCCCCCTTTACTTCTCCACACTTGGTTTGACCTCTTTGCCCTGGTTCACACGCTTTTCAGGACGGCTGAAGGCCTCTGGCCTTAGCATTCACACACCTCTCTCTTCCTGCTCGAATCAGGTTTAAAAGGGCATCTCTCCACCCCCCACCCCCCACCTCTCAGCGCAACAATTTTCATGGCTTCCCCCTCAACATCTGTGAGTTCCCCTCTGTCTCCTCATTTTCTCTCTAACTGCTCCATTATTACTTTTCTTTCACTTGTAAATGTGGATGGTCACAGCACTGATGGGGCTTTCATGTGCTTGGCTGGGGTCAGGGGAGAGTCAGTGGCCAGCCGCGAGTGGGACAGGGGCTGAAGTAGTCAATGTGTGTCGCACAGATGAAGGAGCATCACTACAAAGACGGAAATCCTTTTGGGGTGTAGTCATTTGGGACGACTGGCTGAGGCGACTTTAGTTTCCTTTGCTGACGTACAAAAGTACTAATATTTCACAAGATAAAAGATAAAATAGTTTTCTCCTGTGTTTTTCTTGAGATACTTAGTGCACAACCCTTCAATAATTCTCATTCACAAAGGTTAAAATGAAATATGTGTAAATAAAAAGGTTTACACTGTATCCACCCTTTGTGTCTTCATGGGGGGATTATGTGCCATTTCATCTCTATTCTCACTGAGACAATGGGTGGTCTTGGAGCCAGTAGAGTCTCCAAGACAACAGGTGAACAAAGAGTGAAGACTGAAGGGAATGCTGGCTGAGGGACTTTTCGGGGCAGCCAGGATGCCCTTGGCCTCTGGTCAGTAGGGGATGTGGGCCTCTCAAGGACATTGGAGAAACCAACTGTCACAACAGGTCTCTTCCCCAAAATGATTGATCAGTCTCTGCCCCTGAGATAATCTCACTAACTCCAAAGAGATATGACATTGTCAGTTTTCTTTCCCTGGATGATAGATGGCGTTTTGGGGGAGAAACAGATCTGATGATATAGGGAGTCATTATACAACTGTATGGTATTGTGTTTTTTTCATCTAACTGTCATAAGATTATACTGTATTTTATCATCTGTGCCTACACAAAAAAAAATGACAATAATTTTAGTAATTGAATACTATTAGCTATTTAAATTGCTATAATTTACGCATTCAATTTATTTACTTTAATAACTCAATAATTAACAATCAATGATTTATATTATGCAAGATAAGATATTTAATTTTTTTAATATAATAATCAAATATAAAATCTAATCATATATAATAATTGTCTATATATTTTTAGATATAAATATTATATGTCATATACTGCATTTTGTAAAACTGATGATATTAAATAGATTAAAATTAGCTACTTTTTGTCTTATTTATTGCGTATAATTTATTGAAGTACACATGTTGCTTATTAATCCACATTATAAAAAGCGGGGTTACTAACACTGACTTGTAGAACATCACATGCCCAATTAGTTAATGCTCGTTTGTTCTTAAGTGTTTATTTTTAAACAAATGAGACGTTTTAATTAGTTGTATAGCGACAATTTTCAACGAAAAGATAAATGTCAAAACTCGTTTGTGGGAGAATTACTTTCTGCTGTTTAAATAGCATGTTACATTAAATTGTCAAAACGTTTTCTTTACGTTTTTTACGTGTGCATGTGCGTGCGTGCGTGTGTGCGTGTGTATGTGTTTACTTTGGGTTATCGAAGTCATGACCTTTAAAAAAAATACTTTGAATGAATTAACTCTTTCAAAAACTGCTGAATTGTCTTAGACATCATTTTCTCTGCGATCCAAATATTTTTAATAGAAGTAATAATATTTATATTTTGCATGATTTTAATGCTTTATTTTCATTGCTTTCCTTTAGTTTTATTTATTTTATTGTATCATTTTATTTTAGTTTAAAGGCAGGTTGTTTTTTTTTTATCTTAAACGTCTATTTTATTTTGTCATACTTTTTTTTAGTCTTTAAAAAATGACTGACAAAAACAAGTCAATTATTCATGTATTTATTATTAATACTATTGTTAATTATGTTGTTTAATTAGTATTTAACAATTTTGTGTATTTTACACCTGCAGATATACAAATACGTCTGGCTTTAATTTAAGTAATTTACGAAAACAAAATTCGCTTAGTTTTGCATCTGATGGATTGCTGAATTAATGAGAAAATTATACAATTTTTCATACTCTTATGTTTGGAAAATTAAAACGGTATGGAAATGTTTTTTTTTAATCATTTGTATTATTTTTATTACACATTTTGTTTTTATTTTTATTTTATAGTAGGCATGTTAAAATAATTACAAAGATTTAGTTTACAAAAAAGTTTTTGATTTGTTTTTTATTTTATAACGAATATTTGAAATAACAAAATTTCTAATTGTAATAATCAGTATATGTGTACACACAGTAAAAACATACTGAATACACATTTATAGTTAGTTTATTTTGAATGATAAAACGGTTCAAAGAAAAAAAAAACAGCGCACAAAGCTGCAGATGTTTACACGTTAGTTTCGGTTCCGCTGCGTTTGAAATCAAAAGATTTGGCATGCGTTTAAATCCTAATCTTTTTTAATCCGATTCAGTTACCGTGTCGCTGTTAGTTTAGTGTGTAGCTATGTTTCTGTTCAGCGCAAATCAACAGATCAGAGGATTTAATCTTCCTGTTGGACCACGATTCACGTTTTATATTTTACTTTGTGGACATTACATTTGCTAATGTATAATATTTAACACAGATGCATTTAATGGCGTTAATAATGAAACAACCACGAGCGAAATCATTTTCACAAAATTTATTAAAATTAAAAACTGTTCTGCAAATTTACCAACATTGTTTCTGGTATAGAATTTCAATAAATAAAGGAAATCTTTAAATGACCAAGAAAAGCATGAATTCCACACGTGGTATAAAGGTTAACATGCCTACAAATTATTCCAAATTATTATGTATATAGTTAACTGACACATAGTTGATCACACGTAAATTCTGGAACCAGGCAGGACGCATGTAAACCATCAGCAACAGATGTCCATGCACAATTCTTGATTTTGTTGATCGATATGACACAAGAATTGCGTTTGGACAATCAGCAGCTCAGGCTCATTCAAACAGCAGAAATCACATCATCAGCCAACAACAACAGCAATAACAATGAAATTAACATCAACAAAATACAATAATGCTTCAGCAGTGGTGCTACCTCTGATCAACGACACATCAAGCAGCATGCATCAGACTACAGGCCTGAAGAAATAACACAGTGATTTGGGGGGGGGGAAACTTTCGAAAAATAACTCCTCAGATCTTTCCTCGTTGAAGTAATCCTTCAGAAACGGAACGACTTCGTTTCTAAACATCATTGTGAAAATATGGAAATATGATCATTTGAGCTAATTAATCTGTGAATGTGGTATGAAGTTTTAAAATGTGTTATTTATCCAGGTTGGCGAAATAATTCAGAGAAGTATAATAACATGATAGAAACACGAATTTAGAATTGAATTGCAGCGGTCTAATAGCGTTAGAACCATATCGTCCCAGTGATTTAAGATGATTCCTTAACGTTAAAGAACGAATTTCAACTGAAAAAAACATATTCTTTAAAATCCTGTTGGTTGTTTTGCGCACTTTAAGCTGGAATTTGCTGACTGAATCCATGTTTGAGGGTTTTTTTTTCGTTTGCTGCAGCATGGTTAGCTGTTAGCATAGCATCAGAGAGCCGTTCGCCATTTCTGCACCTGTTAAGGATGCTCTCCCAGCATCGCAATGTCCCGAATTCGTTCTTCAAGCACCGACAGCCGACAATTCGTTCCTGGAAGAAACCCTTAAATCTTAAGAGCCTTATGCAGAGAAAAGCCCAGAGTCCAGTGTGAGATTAAACCGAAAAAAGTTCCTGGTGAAAGCGTGAGGGTCTGGTCCGGGTGAATCAGGTAGGAGGTTTTAATGTGGATCCCAGAGCTCGCTGCTGAGAGTCCCGTTATAAAGCAACAGGAGAAGTGAGCGGCCGCAGTCCGGTTTAAACGAGGGAGAGAGAGAGAGAGAGAGAGAGAGAGAGAGAGAGAGAGAGAGTGGCGCTCATGCTCGCTTGGTACGAGTTTTGAATGACACCAGGACTCCCATTAAAATGGCCATTGTGAGGAAGAAAGGCTAAAGCTGCACTGTTTCAATGCGAGCAGCAGCTGCCCCTTAAAGCCACACGGCGGTTACAATCCAGCACTGTACACTGTGCCAATTACGCATTGTGCACCGAGGTGACGTTTGCCTCTCATTCTGCTGGCTGACAAAAAAATGCTCGTACAAAAGGATTACCTGACACTCCACCACAAAGCTGCTTGTTCATTAACACTTTTTAAATGGAGTGTTTGGAAAATAGCACATTAACGAGCCACAAATGAAATTTAAATGCGTGATTGGTGGCCCAAAGCACTTAGGATTTCAGATCGCTTTAAATCACTACAAGCAGGAGATCACATGACTGGTTAGAAATGAGTTTAGTACAGTGATAGGGGTCAATTGTAAGTTTTTCGTTCCTTATATAGTTGGAGAGTTTCTAAGTCATGATTAAAAAGACTAGTTGTGTTTGACCGCAAGATTTTAAAGACTGACAGAAAAAAGTATTTTAAAGTGATCCTCTTTTTGTGAGGAAGGTTGCTGATAAATCATAAAGTTAAATGTGATATTGTAGGACATCATAATCAGCAGTTCAAATAAATCAGTGGTGTTTTTTGTTATGGAATGGAATTGCATGCTGATAAACAAAACCATGTTGGTAAATCACAGATTTATTTTATGTTAGTGACCGAAAAGGTTTCTCAAATGGATCCTGAAAGAGACCATTTTGTTCTTCTTTTTGTAATGAACCCTGCTAATAAATAATAGAATTATATGTGTGATTGGTGGCCCAAAACATTACCAGCAGGAGATTAGGACTGGTTAGAAATGAATACAGTGCCTCCAAAAAAAGACTGGGGTCAATTTTAGGTTTTTCGTTCCTGTTAATAGTGGAGAGTTTCTAAGTCATAATTAAAAACTCTAGCTGTGTTTAACATAGTACAAGATTCAAAATTCTGACTGAAAAGGTACTTCAAAGTGATCCTAATCTTGTGAAGAATTGATAAATCATAAAGTTAACCTCCTAAGACCCGAACTTTTGGCATAACATGCGTTTTTGTCCACGCATGTGGACGCCAGGTCTTAGGAGGTTAAATGTGATATTGTAGGACATCATAAGTTCATCAGCAGTTCAAATAAATCAGTGGTGCCTTTTGTAATGGAATGTTGATAAACAAATTCAGGTTGGTAAATCACAGATTTAAACATGGGATGTTCGGGCGGCCCAATTGCTTAATGGTTAGCACATTTGCCCCTCAGTGCTAGGGATTCCCGGTTCGGATCCTAATCTGGGTGGAGTTTCCATGATCTCCCAGTGTCTGTGTGGGTTTCTCCGGGTTCTCTGATTTCCTTCCACATTCAAAAAACATGGATTCAAGGTAAATTTAATGCTCTAAATCGCCCCGTATAATGTGTGTATGTGTGTGGCTCTTTTTGTAATGAACGTTGCTGACAAATAATTACATTCAAATGTGGGATTGGTGGTCCAAAGCAATTAGGGCTTCAGATTGCTTTAAATCACTGTTAGCTGTGTTGAACATAGCACAACAAGAACATGTCATTTACTATAATGTGTGCATTAGAAGTATTAGTATTCCTGCAGTAGCTTTTTTAAAGTAGATACTGGAATCTTTGCATGCTGTTAAACTAAAATAAATTGTGAAATGATCATGTTTATATATAACAGAACTGTGATGTCCTGCTGTTTTGTTAGTGGTACTGGTAGAAAAGTTTCTTTAAAGTGATTCTTGGGGAATCAGTTTTGATCCTCTTTTGGATGATGATGAATGGTGCTGATAAAGTATCTAAGTTCCAATATAAATATACACATTTTTCGCTGAGACCATACTTTACTGTTGCTGTCTTTTCAAAGCCTCTATGAAAAAAAGTCTCCCTAATTTCTTGTTTCAGTTGAAGATATGGAATTATCCATACTCTGTAAAGACAAAGATTCATTAAATTTAATTCTCAATCATGACATGCTCTATAAACACATCACACATATATAACTGCTAAATGAATAAGTGTAAATATAAATACTAGGCTTTTTAAATCAAATCTTTTAATGATGCTGTTGCACCAACTTTGCTTTAGATGTCTGTACTGCTCTACAACTAAAGAAAGTCATACATCTGCTTTCAACAGAATAGTTTTTTTAATTTGTAAGTTGCTTTGGATAAAGGTGACTGCTAATGATTAAATGTAAATTTAATCCGTTAAAAGTTTTCAGACTGTAGGCATTTTATGTATTCAAAAATGCTTATTTAAAATAAAATAAAAAACTCTTCAGTGTAAAATCAGATGCTGTGTAATGCTCAAAGCTGTTTGCGGTTAGGTGCCTTGCTCAACAGCACTTCAGGCATAGTACTTCAGGCATAGGACGGGGGGGTGAACAACTGGATGTCAGGATGATAGGTAATACCCATACAGTGAGGAAAATAACTATTTAAACACCCTGCTTTCTCCCCAAGTTCTCCCACCTAGAAATCACTGAGGGGTCTTAAAGTTTCATCTTAGGTGCCCACTGAGAGGGACAAAATCTAAAAAAACAATCTGGAAATCACAATGTATGATTTTTTAGAATAATTTATTTTTGTGTTATGGCTACAAATAAGTGTTTTAACACCTGCCAATCAGCAAGTTTCTGTGGGTAATACACTAAGACATCATAGTTTAAAGTCTTGCATGGCACGGGAGGTTCCCCTGCTTAAATCAGCACACATCTTAAGTTTGCCCATGAGCATTTGAATGATCAAGAGGAGTCAAATGGCAGAAAGTTCTGTGGTCAGATGAGACCCAAAATAAAACTTTTTGGCTTTAGATCCACTGGCCGTGTTTGGAGGACGAAGAATGGGGGTGGAAGCATCATGCTTTGGGGGAGTTTTTCTGCACATGGGACAGGACGACTGAACTGTATTAAGGAGAGAATGACAGGGGTGAGATTTGGGGGAACAACCTCCTTTCCTTAGTTAGAGCATTGAAGATGGGTCGTGGCTGGGTCTTCCAACATTAAAATGACCCAAAGCACACAGACAGTATAACCAAGGAGTGGCTCTGTAAGAAGCATATCAAGTTTCTGGAGTGGCCTAGCAAGTCTCCAGATCTCAACCCTGTAAAAAATCTATGGAGGGAGCTCGAACTCTGTGTTCCTCAGCAACAGTCCAGAAACCTGGCTGATCTGGAAATCTATGTGGAGGAATGGGCCAAAATCCCTGCTGCAGTGTATGCAAACCTTTGTGGAAAAACTACAGGAAATGTTTGAGCTCTGTGATTGCAAACAAAGGCTACTTTACTAAATATGAACATTGATTTTCACAGGTGTTCAAATACTTACTTGCAGCAGTAACACATTAATTGTAAAAAAAAAAAAAAAAAAAAAGCATACACTGAGATTTCAGGATTTTTTTTTTTTTTGTCTGAAAATGAAAATTTCGGACCCCTCCATGATTTCTAAGTGGGAGAACTTGCAAAGTC
The DNA here is from genome assembly GCA_025769995.1 of Xyliphius kryptos. NCBI lineage: Eukaryota > Metazoa > Chordata > Actinopteri > Siluriformes > Aspredinidae > Xyliphius > Xyliphius kryptos. Next base: position 4,381 of record JAOUQT010001823.1, on the reverse strand, counting down.
GCAGGGTGTTAAAATACTGTTTTTTCCTGACTGTATATGGACAGAAGCAAAAGAACACACTTTATACTGTATTCATTGAATTCTGGTGATTCATTGATTCCTATTGGCATTATAAAACCAAGAACCTAGCCATGCATTTTGAAGACTTTTTTTTTTTTTTAATGAAATTTGACTTGTAGAACTGCCAACAATTATCATCTTATTATTACAAGAAAGTATAATATGATCTAGCCTCTGTTACAACTTTTTAAAAATGTGTTGCAGGCATCACTGTATAGAACAGTACAGAACTAAATTAACAAATTACAGGGTCTGACAGGAAAGCTCTGCAGAGGGTGGTGAAGGCTGCACAGAGGACTGGAATCAGTCTCCCCACCACCACGGACATCTACACCTCCAGATGCAGGAATAGGTCCTCCTGCATCATGAAGGACCGACCCCACTCACCCAGCACACACACTTTTTGTTCCGCTCCCCTCGGGCAGGAGACTGCGGAGCATTAAGTGCAGAACCAGCAGACTGAGGAACAGCTTCATCCCGGAAGCTGTGAGGCTCATAAACTCCTCATAACAAACACATCACAGTAATACTACAACACTTTCCCCTCACTGGTCACCATAAAAACCCTATCATCTCATAATTCATTAACATGTTAAAGTTTACATATTGCCACAAAATCTGCTGTCTTTGTTGTATTTCAATACATTTTCGCAGCTAAAATTTAAAAGGAAAAAAAACTGTTGTTTATATTTTATATATATTGTTTATATTTATAATATATATATATATATAATATTATATATAATCCAAGTTTAAATTTAAAAAGAATGGAGTAAATGGGTCTATGGGCCACAATTTCTTGTTTGTCCCATGCACCCCATGCAATGAAAACGATAAAGTTGGGCCAAAAGTATGGATACACACTGATAAATGAAAGAGGTTGCTGATATCCCCTTATGGTTTTTGGAATATTAGTAAATGGGAGGGGGAGAACATTTGAGACCAGGTGACGCCCATGGTAGCCATCTGCAAACCCAGCATTGGGAAGGGGTCATTTGACACATCACACACATAGAGAACTGCACAACAAAAACAATGATGTACTTATTATGTACTTAGCTTTATACATTATCAAGTTGTTGACACGTCTGTGACATGGAGCAACGACAGTAACTCACTTAACGATGTGCTGAAAGTGCAGTCCATTGTCAACGCTATTCTGTTCTCGCACTCTTTACACACCAAGAGCATTACCGCTGAAAAATTCCTACCACAGACCTTCTGTATGTATTCTGTAGGCCCTGTGTATCCACATCCTGGTTCTTCACAGAGTACACCACAGCCTTCAAATGGCCCTAGAGATCCAGAGACCTTATTGGCCATTCTACTGGGCAACGGTGGCCAATCCACTTCCCAGAAAACTGTTCATCGAGGAACGTTCAGACCTGAAATGCGTAATGTGGTGGTGCACCATCTTGCTGAAAAATCTCAGTGCCAGCTTCAGTGCACATAGAGGGAAACACATAATCACGTTGCAACTGCAGATACCCAGCGGAATTTAGGTTTCCATAGATGAAAAATGGCCCCACTATCTTCGTACCCCATATCCCACAAAAAAAACCATCAGTTTTTGTGTTCACATTTGGAGGGATTTGTCGAATGTGGGTCACTTTTGGACAAAGTAGCGATGGTTTTGTTTGTTAACTTCACCGTTCACGTAAAAGTTTGCCTCATCACTGAACACAACCTTCTGTAGAAACTGTGTTTTTTCTTCCAGTCGTGTCGCGCACTCTGCAAATTCAACACGCTGGTCTGGACCATCCTTGGCGAGATGTAGCAGCTGGATCTTGTAAGGGTGCCATCTGTGTGTAGCCAGTATCCGTCGAATGGACTTTCGACTGATGCCACACTACAGAAACATAAGTCGAGTGCTACACTGTGGGCTCTTGGTAAATGCTGCCAGGAAAGCCACTGATATTTCTTCATTGGTGACGGTATTTATAAATCCAGATTTGAGCTTATCCAACACCAAACCAGTAGCACAAAAACTGGCGAGCAGTTTGCTAATTGTGGCATGGGAGATGGGTGGTCTTGTAGGATTTCTTGCATTGAAGTCTGCAGCAATGACCCGGGTATTGCTTTCACCAGACAGCAACCTAATGTATGTAACCTCTGTCCATGTCTGTAACAATAAGAAATGTGTCCGTGTGTGTTTGATGTGTCACATGACCTTCTTTCCATTAAAAAAAGTAAAGTTGAATCCAAAATGCCGGCTTTGCAGATGGCCCCCATGGGAAATACTCGGCCTTAAATGTTTAGCCCCTTTAATGTACTAATATGCCACAAATAGAAAGGGGATATTAGCAACCACTTCCATTTTATCAGGGTGTATCCATACTTTTGGCCCACCCTGTAGTTAGAGTTTGTCAGATGGAAAGCAGTTGATCTGTTGGATGCTTTAAATTTAATGATAATTCTTTTAGGTAGAGGATTAGCAAGTCCAAACTATGTCCAACTATTTTATGTTTGTTTGGGGAAAAAGATCTCTTAATTACTAAAGATGATTAAACCTTAGTGGATAAAACTTCTAAACGACTAAAGTGTCCAGTGAAGTGGATCTTTTTTTTTTTTTTTTTTTTACCAATTTACCAATTTTAAACTGCATCATTCGGGATCGTTTTATCATTTTATGCCAGCTCAAATTCACTTTACAAAAACTTAAAGTGGAGAAAGAATTTTAACCATAAAAATGAATATTGAACATTTAAAGTTAACCTTAATAAAGAATTTTAAAAATGAATGAACAATGGACAGAATGCCCATGTTTTTCAAATGAGAGTTAAATGATCTATTAAAATAAAATAAAAATCCTTTTCAACATCTCACTGAACACTAAAAGCTCTTTCTATAGGTAGCTGCACATTATTTAGATTTAAAGTTTCTAATTCTTTTGTTCTTTTTTCTGCAGAAAAGGTGGTACAAAAAGTTATAAGTCCAATATAAATTGTTGAATGCTTTCAAGTATAGCTTCATATGTATTTTGTATTTTTTTTTAACACCGTTTTACATTTTGCTGTTCTGGATATAGGTTGCCAAATAAACATTGGTATTGGAATTAGAAATTTTTTTGTCATTATGTGGTCTTTGTTGTTGTTTTTTTGTCTGTGCAAACATAACCAATGTGTCAGAAGGTGAATACCACAGGTAAGAGGAAGGCCAATTTAATGGTGATGCAGTGTAAAATCGTATAACAGACCGAGAGATCAGGTACAGTGATAGAATGACAAAGCAATGACGTACACAAAGTCAAACCAACATGCTCATTATTTAAGGAATTACAAAGAAGCTATAGGGTAAATCATGACGCGACACTCATCACACGGGATCATTATTCTCAATCGCTATAACCACCTGCATATCTTTCCACATGCATAATCCTCCTCCTGCCTACTTTGTCCTCAGCATCCTTCTCCTTATCTTTGTGTCCAAACATCCTACCTGTGCCACCCATCTATTAAACATATTCCTAATGTTGTCCATCCTCGTTACTCCCAATGTCACATCATCATCCTGGCTACACCCAGCTCCCTCTCCTGCCTTTTGGTCAGTCCCGCCATCTCATTATCGCAGCCCTCACTACTGTCCTTCATTGAAATTAGGCTCCATGCACTTTTTTTTTTTTTTTACTTCTCTATCACATCATTTTGTACACTTGAATTCAGCAAAATTTGTCCAATAGAAAAAACAAATCAGTACTGCCTCAACTTGCTTTTTTTGTTTGGTTTTATTATTGGGTTTTAGCATTGCAATGCAAAATCATAAAAAGTGTTATATAAATGAATTGAATTAAACTTACATTTTAATTACATTAATAAAGGCATACCAATTTCCATATACATCTATTACTAATAAATGTGAAGTATATCAAAGTACCTAAATGTTTTGCGGTCAACACTCAAAGAATAACCAAGGATAATATTTCTAAAGCTTTAAGTGTGTGTGCATGTGTCTGCGTGTATAGTGTGTGTGCATGTATGCATGTAGGTGTGTACAGAAAGAAAGCCTGCGTTTTTTTTTAATAGGAGCAGACTAGACGTCTGAAGGAAAATATCATCTAGTTATTTCGTATTTAGCAGTGTATACAATGCCATTTTAAATATGGCGTGTAGTAATTACAAAAATCGTCTGGTTGTTGACCTTTGTGTCACAGAACACTGGACATATACAAACTAGAGAAAAATGAGAGTGCACAATACAATACATAAACATAACTAGGCATATACTTTTACTTTTATATAACTATATTTTTCTACAACTTTCACTTGTAAAGGTAAGCCCTATATCGGCCATAGCGTAATACTTACTAGTTGTATACTTTCTG
>JAOUQT010001814.1:0-12592 GCA_025769995.1 Xyliphius kryptos | reverse complement strand
CACAGCTGGCATTGATGTGCCATCCTGAATAAGCTGCACTACCTGAGCAACTTGTGTGGGTTGTAGACACTGCCTTAAGGTACCTCTATAGTGAGAGAACTGACCAATTGCAAAAGTGAGCAAAACATCAGCCAGAAAGGATGCGAACAGAGAAAAGGTGTGTGGTCACCACCTGCAGAAGCACTCCATTATAGGGGGGTCTTGCTAAGTGCCTCTCACTTCTACCTGTTTGTTCCATTTGCACAACAGCAAGTGAAATGGATTCACAACCAGTGTTGCTTCCTAACTGGACAGCTTGATTTCACAGAAGTGTGAGATACATTTTGTTGTTTGTGTTCCCTTTATCTTTTGGAGCAGTTTATATGATGTATAAATACACACTGTACAGTGCAGATCCTTCGGTAAATCCGAGCTTAACAATAAAACTGAAATCGCATCGCGGTGTCAGTGAGCATGCGCACTGGGTGTGAGTGACCCCCCACTCCCTCCACCCCTATACAGCAAAGCGCTCGCGCTCCGTGATCCGGGTGCTTTTGATTTTTATCAGCGGCTCCAAACTTCTTCTTTAAACCGTGACCTCTGTGTTCCGCTCCGATTCCGAGAGGGTTCGTCGGTGTGCGCCGCGTGGAGCCGGAGGAGGGATGATGGACCGCAGATGGACCGCGCTTTCTGCATAAAAAGCCTCCGGACGTCCATTTTGTCAGTGGAGCAAAAACAAACGATGAGATTTAAAAGGCACCGAATCTCCGCTTAGAGGATTAAAGATTCAATCCACGTTGCATCTTGAAAATGGGATGATTGTGCCCCCCTCATCTGTTATGATGGGAAAGGACGAATGAGAAATCAAGCTGCTGCATCTTCTTCATCCTCATCACTGTCTCCGATCTGACCCACTTTCAGCGCTGATTAAATCCACATGATATCGCTTTAGCTTTCTGGAAAAACGCAGAAACTGCTCATTGCATTTTGCTGCACATGGGTGTATGGTGGGCGTAGAGTGGGCCAGACCTCCTGTCGGTACCTAAAGGAGCTGAATTATTCAGGAACGTGTGGAGACGTTCTTTGGAACCTCTCTTTGAAGTAGAGTTATCTTACTACCATCTCATTCTGAAGCTGATCAGAACTGATTCTGGATCTGTATCTATCAAAAAAACTGATGTGCAAGATTCGTTTTCTTTTTTTTTATTAATTAAACGTCTTTTTTTACATCCAAATGAGGGACGTGCTTGGAGAATTTCATTGCTATTTGGTTCTCCAATTAAAACCATTAAGAAGCATCATGATCAGAATGAAGCAGTCTGGGAAATTTAACTGATTTTAATATAGCCAAAATATTATTATTTGTATCATTATACTTGAACACCCGTACATGTCTGGTTGTGTCTGGATACCGGGGGCCAAAGCCAGACCTCAGCGTTAACAGAATCAATCATCAGCAGTTAAATCGGACTTTCTCTTTGAATCCTGGAAGTAAATGGACACCTTCTGGATCCCTACTACCTGATCTGCTGTTGGATTAGAGATTGACTGTTTTAAACTGGAGATGACAAGAACGACTTTCTATTAGTCTCATTTTTCTCCTGGACTAAACCCATGTGAACTTCAACAGAGAAACCTTGATCAGTGGCTCATTGTCACTGGGGTGTTCTCATCTCTGTACCGGCTAAACAGTATCTGCTCAGGGCCAAACAAGCAAAAACAATACGTGGATCTCACCGCACACTGTGCTGCAGTTCAGTGGATGACCTTTGATGACCCCTGGTCCATCATGTGTGTGTTCCTCACAGGAAACTGTTCATTAGCCCATAGGGAAGCTGAGGGACAACACAAAACTATGAACTCTGGATGCTGTTGATGATGATGATGATGATGTCAATGATGATGATGACGATGATGCTGGATACACAGGTATGTAGGAATATATTTAAATGGGGTGTAGGAGTGGAGGTAGAGTGGGGTTTGTTTACATTTATATTCGTATAAATGCACGATATATATTGTTTTTCCAAAGTTTTTTTTATAAACAGCGTTCTGTAATTTGGCCACTAGATAGCAGTATTTGAGTGGCAAAGAAACCGGAAATGTTTTATTTGTGGTCAGGGTTCCTTTAAAAAAAAAAGACTGGTTTATGTCACCCAAGGCGAGTTTATTAGCGATTTTGCTTTTAGTCAATGCATTTAGGAATCAAACCTTGTTTTTTACTATTATAGTGTGTTGGTAACTTATTTTGCAATAAGGCTCTTAAGGTTGTGCATTATTGTGAATAAACCAAGGAAAATTTAAATGTTTTTTCACAATAATGCATACGCTCTCATGCCTTTGCAATTGCCATGCAATTTTCTTTGTGTGTTTGATGTGTGTTATTTTTTATATTTAATACTTTTTGGACTCACTCGCTCATTTTACATTTACATGCAGTCATTTAGCAGACGCTTTTATCCAAAGCAACTTACAAATGAGATAACAACACAAGTAAGAAGTTAAGGAGAAACTGTAGTATCCTCAAACCTGAGAATTACTTGATCTGGCTGCATTTTTTTATAGTGAGTACCTGTGGAAGAGATGGGTACTCAGCCATACGAACAATGTTGGGAAGATTGGTCCACCAATTAGCGGTGGTGCAGACTTTAAGCCAGAAAAAAGGTAAATATGTAAATGACTTGGAGATTGACGCTAAACTTTTAGCAAAGAAACATAATTAACGGCAGAAAGTCAGTCGGAAAGGTGGGATCTGGAATCGAACCAGGGACCTTCAGGGCTCAACAAGACTACAACTGACCCCTTTATCTGTTTGGTCAGAGTTTAAGGTAGAATCACCAGGCGAAACAGTGCAGTCTCGATACCTCGATTAGTATAACCATCCCCAGCATTCTCTTTCAGTCTCCATGAGACAGTTAATGCTTTCTCCCTGATTTTTTTCTTAAATCATTGTAGAGCTGGGGGAGTTTGTGTCTTCAATGTTCACATGTCTAAATTGCCCCTATGTAGTATGTGTCTGTGAGTGTGTGCCCAGTGATGAATTGGCACCCTGTCCTGGGTGTATCTGCCCAGCTCCCAAAATGTTCTCCTCTGGAAGGGCATGTGGATCCCCCCCCATCCCTACCTTAATCCCTAGTAGAGGTGTTATCAGAAGATTATGAGATGAGAAAAACAAATCCAGTGTCAAGAGTTTGTGTTAAATCTAAATAATTGCATCAATGTTAATTAATCACAGTTACATGACTGTGTTGTAACTCTCATTACACACATAAAACACACACAGTTTTACCCCGACCCCCCGACCAGGTCCCTCCCCTTGTTGCATTCCTTAGCTCTGGGATTGTGTTTTCATTCAAGGCTTTTACTGGCAGTGGACCGGCCCCTCTGCCCACACATAACACTCACCAGATGTCCAGAGTAAAGCAGCCAAAAGTCCTTTGAGTGCATGTTAAAGAATCATCATCTCAGAACCACTAGTCCGTCTGTCTTGTTCTTTGATTCCTATTTTTTACTTTTTAAATTAAACCATTTTGTCAAGACAGGACCTGGAGCTGTGTAATACTGTGCAAGCTCAGTATCCAAAACCAACCCTGGTACATCTGGAATATTATACGTTGTCTTTAGACTTTTTAAAGAAAATTTTATAAGAGGACCGTTTTTGTATTTGTTAATTACAAATGCTAACTTTAATACTATTGCATGTAGTGCAATGGAATGGAAATTGAAATGTACAAAACCCATCACAAGTGAAAGTCAATAGATCTAATTATTGTCATGATGGACATTCTTTCTCTTGAAGCAGCAGCAGTGATAACTACGTGATGGTGGAGGGGAGTGGTAGCTCAGTGGTTAGGACGTTGGACTATCAATCAGAAGGTTGTGGGTTCAAATCCCAGGTCCCCTGAAGTTACCATTGTGGGTCCATGAGCAAGACCCTTAACCCTAATTGCTCCAGGGTCCTGTATCAACCCTGTGTTCTGATCCCAACCAAGTTGGAATACTTGTAAGTCGCTTTGCATAAAAGTGTCTGCCAAATAACTTAATGTAATAGTGGCATACAGGTTTAATGACAGTGTATAGTTGGAGTATAGTAGTGATGGTGCGAGTGGGGTATATGATTGGCATATAGGCACTGTATTGGTGGCCTTTTATGTATTTTGTGATTGTCATCATTAGCTTCTGATGTTCAATTACAGAGTCCAAAAAAAAACAGACTTAATTAAAAAAGAAAAACACATTTTTGTTAACAATAATATTTTTGCTTTATTTAAAAGTAGAGAGAGTGGCATGGGGGCTTAGTGGTTAGCACGTTCGCCTCTCAGCACCGGGAATTCCCGGTTTAAATCCTGGTTTGGTTTCCTCTCACAGTCCAAAAATATAGATTCAAGGTAAACTGAATACTCTAAATTGCCCCATATAGTGTGTGTATGTGTGGCTGTGTGAGTGTTTGCACAGTGATAGATTGGCACCCTGTCCTTGGTGGATCTGCCCGATGCCCAAACCCACGACCCTAGTAGAGGATTAATTGGAAGATAATGTATAGTAATCTTTTACCCTCAATTATGTAGGGGTCACTACAGCGATGAGCTCGCATATTCGAATTGGCAAAGTGTTTTACCCTGGATGACCTTCCTGACATAACCCTCACCCTCTACCGGGTTTGGGACACACAGACTATGGGGACACTTTAGAGCAATTTTTTTATTTACCTTATATCCAAGTTTTTGGTCTGTGGGAGGACAGGGGAGAACATGGATCGGGATTTGAACTACGAATCCGCAGCACTGAGATAAATGAGGAATACCAGTAACGATTCACACACATGCTTCTAAAATATCATGTGTCATTTTGGCTTTTTATATTTTTATTTTGTAGTGAATAACAATTAGAATCGATTCATATCTGTGCATTGGACTGAATCAATGAATCGACTCGCTGAACATTTTGCACCAATCACAGCACTTTAAGGCTGAACGGACGCCTCCTTGTGGGCGTGGTTTCTGTGTAAAACGGGTGTGAAATGAAGCACAGTGGAGAGTGGCGCCTGGCCGCCGGAGCGGCGCTTCAGAGCGGACACATTGGCTTTTTGAGTCGTTTGATCCGCCTGAGTGAACGCTTCCACCGCGGGGTCCGATTCCTATAGCGGCTACTAAACAGCGCCATTTAAAGCGGCTTGAAGGCGCTTGCACTGCGACTCGATGCTTAAAGTGGCCGGGGCTCAGCTTCTTACGGTCCCGCTCCCACCCCGATGACGTCATGTTTGATGCTAGCGCGTGGAGGGTTCGCAGCATCTGGGACGGTGTGAAGCTCGAGGTAGTGGATCAGGATTGTCCCGTGGTTCTGCACAGCTTCACCCAGCTGGATCCTGACCTGTCACTGTCAGAGGTATCAGCACGTTTATTAAAAAAGACCCCAAACATTACAAGATAAGTGTTTCAGTGATGCACAGCCTTATGATCCTACAAATACGTTTAAACCGTGGACCTGGCATCTCATTTTGGCATGTTCTCTCACATCATTAAGTATTTTATTTATGTGTTTGTAGATCAGAGAAGGCTTTGATTCCTAAATGAATTTGACAACTCACTCATTTACTTACTCATTCACTCACTTGTTCTGTTTCTGTTGTTGAATGTGTTTGTTGTGTATGTGCTACGCTGCATACTTTGTTTAACCCAGAGGAAATTTAGCAACCAGCAGCAGGATAATATGATAGTAAAATAGTAATAATAGTATACTAGAAAATGATATTGCTTTGTAGACAAATAAGACGCCTTGTCAATTCCATTGTATATCCAGGACATATAGGAGAATCAAAATATTGTTTCCATAAATAGTAAACGAAAAGTACGATGCGGACCAATAAATGCTATTGAGCTTACTGTGATGGATGGCTGTGGAGAAATAAACAATTTAGGAGATTCATTCTGAGGGCTCAATATTACATCATCAGAAGTGCAGCAGGTTTTGTTCACAATGTAATAAAATGCACTCTGTGTTTTTAGAGTTTAAGCTTTTAGATTTTACAATGCTGTATTGGAGAGAGACAGAAAGTAAGAAAGGAATGAGTAATACTAAAACCTAACTGGCTAATTATAGACCTGGAAGAGGCTTGCTCTCTTTCTCGCTCTCAAGTCAGTCTAATTCAGTTTGCTTTACTGACAAATTAGCAATCTGTATTGTTAAAGCATAGCATTTACAAATAAAATTACAAGAGATAAATAAAGAAATAATAATAATAAACACATTTGTAATGAATAAATAAATGTATGTCGGGCGGAAGTGGTTTTAGGATTATTATTGTTTATAATTATTATTATTATTGTGTGTGTGGGAGGAAAGGGGGTCATTATTGGGCGTTTCACTTATTGTCACGGTGTGTATGACTCTCCTGTACATATCTGACAGCAGTGGGGGATAATGGACCCTCTTCTAATATAATTGTGTAATCTCTCTCACTCTCACATGCTTTCTCTTTCCCTTTCTCTCCAGCTCAATAAATTGATCTAGTTTCTGAGAAATGATGTTGCTTGGTGAAATCCATCCCATCATCTCTTTTAGAATGCAAACAGATATATAAGTGGGGTTGCCATGTTTTTACAAAACTCCCCATGCAGTACTCATCCTGATCATAAGAGCTGAGTCATCCACAAAATATTACATTATCACCTTTGTGTGTGTGAGAGAGAGAGAGTGAGACCTGGTAAATATACAGTATTGTAACTATTAAACCGATACAACAATATGTAATAATTCTACATGAAGCAGGTTTGTACACAATCAAGACCATACACACGCACACACAACCAAATGTTTTTATGTTTGTAACATTTAATTCAAATGTGTAATAAGGAGTATATGTTCATAATGTAAACTTACATTTAAACATTCAGTATGTACTGGAACCCCAGAACGTTCAGGATTGTTGAATTAAAAATTAAGGTTTTACAATTTACATATTTATGTTTAAAGCTGCAGAAGAGAAAAGTCTAGTGGAATGTTTTATTAAAGTCTGAAGGAGAAATTATGTAATTAAAATAAAAATGTATGTTTAGTGTTAGTAAATATTTTCAGAAAAGCTCACACAGCATTCATCATACAACATAAATCACACATTCACTGCACATTAAACAAGAAGATCAAATGAGTGACCTGCTGGATCATCTCACTGAGAGCTTTCAGAATTGATTTAATGGATTTTTAACTTGACCTCTTGAAAAATAATCTTCAGAACTTTTATTCTTTTTGTTACAGAACACAACTCAGGAGTTGGGTGAGGAGGTGGAGGATGGAGCAGTCTTCTCGATCTCAGTGCGTCGGGTGCAGGTTCAGTCGTCAGCCAGTAAGGGGCAGCGTTGGTTGGGAGTGGAATCAGACTCCACTTTAAGTCTGTATGAGACAAGTAAACTGCGGACCATTAAAGCTGGAACTCTGGAGAGACTGGTGGAGTATATGGTGTCTTCCTTCAGAGAGAACGATTCCACATATGTCACCATCTTTCTTTGTACCTACCGCACCTTCTCCACCACCAGCCAGGTCCTGGATCTCCTGCTTAACAGGTACCATTTCACTTCTTTTTCCCTTCATGCTGAATGTTGTTTTACATTATTATCGTTTATCTCTTTTTACGTTATTAAAGACTTTTCAGAAGAAACTTAGTAGTTCATTAGTTTAGTTTCTTAACAAAAAATGACATGACGTTCCCTGTAATTCATTCCTGTTTGTGAGATTGTTTAACTTGTTTGAGATCCTTTAATTTTGTCTTCTAGATACGCAAAACTGCAGCATCTGCCTGGTTCAGAGGGGAAAAAACTCAGCCATGATGATCGTACCGAACTCAGGAAGTAAGTAACTTATAGCTACAGAACACCAGAGGTGCTTTGTTATCATGGATGTGAAGTGACGTGACGTTACCTGAGCTCTATTCTCATTACATCTATATGACAGTTCAGCAGCATTAATAAAATCTCTAGCAGTTGAAGGTTTATTAGTTATTTAATGATCTGTTTAATGAACAAAATACTTCTTTTTATGCTTTATGTTGCCTAGCAACATATGAGTTACTACACAGATGCTGTTTACAGTGAAGTGTTACGAGGTTAAATTGCACTACACGTGATGACCGTGTTGGACAGAATCTCGCTGTGCAAACACTTAAGTTCGAGAAGGGATCACAAACAAACAATTAAGTTTCCCGTAAACTTAAATAACACTTGATTTTTTAGTAAAGTTACAATGAATTAAAGTTTCAGACTAAAGGCTTCGTAACAAATCCGTTTAGCACCTTTTTTTGTTACTACAGTCGATTTTCATCAAATTCCTCATTCTTTTGAACTCCGTTCTGTTTCTGGTTATTTGCAGCACCATCTCCTCCATCCTGGGTGCCTGGTTGGATCAGTACTCTGAGGATTTCTGGAAGCCACCAGAGTACAGCTCTCTTAGACGCCTCATCTCGTACCTGCATGGTAATTTCCCCGGTTCAGACCTGGAACGCAGAGCCTGTAACCTGTTAGCTCAGTTCCACCGGAGGTTACAGCACGAACCTGATCCAGAGGGTGAGAACCAACTTGTGTTTCTATCCTGCATCATGCTGACAAATAACATGATGAAACCTGTTAGATGGATCTTCTTTATGAAGCACTTCCACATACAGATCTTTCACAGCCTAATTTCGACAGGTTGCTTCTAAATCCCACATGTGAAGGTCACAGCGAAAAAGAACAATTAGTGTAGCGTTTAGGGAAGAGTGGCATAGTGGTTTGCACATTTGTCTCTCCAATTCTGGGTGAATTTTGCATGATTTCTCTGTGTCCGGTTTGCTCCCATAGTCCCCAAAACATGGTTTCAAGGTGAATTGGCTGCGCTAAACTGCCCTATATAGTCTGTGTGTCTTTGTGTAAGTGTGTGGCCAGCGTTGGATTTGCACCCTGTTGCGATTATCTGCCCATGGCCCGAAACATTTTCTCCAGAATGGGCATGGGAACTAGACCCCCCCCACCCCCCAACCCTAACAGAGGATAAATTGGAAGAAAATGAAATGACAAGACATGAGCATTTAGAGAAATACAGTAAAAAATAAATTAATAACATGGAGAATTAAAGAAAAATAAATGAACTTGCATGTGTGTCTGTGTGTATAGTTCTGGACCCTGGCTCATGTCCCTTCTCCCTCTTGGAGGAAAATGGTTTTGAGGATGATCGGCTGGATTTCCTAACATTTGATCCCACTGTAGTGGCTGAACAGTTCACTTTGATGGATGCGGTAAGTGTTGCTATGGTAACAAACATGGTTGCTTTTACAACAGTAGAAGATGGCTAGTGCATAATATCCCAACTAGTCTTATGGTTCGTTTTTGTCCCGACAGTTTCAAAGTTTTTACATTCACATCCAACTTAATGTCTTTAAATCTTGTACTTTTGAGTGATTAATTCTTTATCATTGTTGATTGTGGTAAAAACTCTTGTTTCTGACACCTTCACTTGACACTCTGTTCTTATGGACAGAACCTTTGAGTTCTGTTAGACTAGTGGGCCTGCAATTCTAACAGGATGTTAATAAGAAGACTGGTTACTTAAAAAAAATATATGATGACTGAACTTTTTTAAAATGAACACATCAATTTCTACACAATTCAGGTCCCAACTTCACTTCAACTTTTTTATGACTATGAGGAGCAAAGTTGAGTTTGATATATTGACTAAATTAATAACAACCCCCCACCTCACAGGAGCTGTTTAAGAAGGTGGTGCCATACCACTGTTTGGGAAGTATTTGGTCTCAGAGGGACAAGAAGGGAAAGGAGCACCTCGCTCCCACCATCCGAGCAACGGTCACTCAGTTCAACTGTGTGACCAACTGTGTCATCTTCACATGTCTGAGTGACCGGACTCTTAAATACATACACAGAGCTAGAGTGCTGGAGCGCTGGATTGAGGTGGCACGGGTGAGCGCGCACACACACACACACACACACACACAGACACACACACACAGATTGAGAAGTCTGAGATTTGTCTGTGTGTTTATATATGTTTGTGTGTGTGTGTTACAGGAGTGTAGGATCTTGAAGAATTTCTCGTCCCTGAGAGCGATCCTGTCAGCGCTGCAGTGCAACTCTGTGCACCGACTCCGGCGTACGTGGGATGAGGTGTCTCGGGAGAATGTCCGAATCTTTCATGAACTCTCTGAAATCTTTTCAGATGAAAATAATCACTCGCTCAGCAGAGAGCTACTTATTAAGGTACAGTAAAATAATCCAGTTCTAATCTGATTATTTTGAGTTTAAAAAGTCTGGTGTTTTTTTTTTAGTCTAAACTCTTTATTTTTCCAGTTTGACTTTAGTCAGTTTTAATTTGATTGTCGTTCATCTTTGGTTCCCTTGTTTGCGATAATATCTCAAGGTATAAATACCAACATATAAATACGATCATTTGAATTTGATCTAATGATCTGAGATTTGTTTTTTGTAGGAAGGAACATCCAAATTTGCCACACTGGAGATCAATCCAAAACGAGCGCAGAAGAGGCAGCAGCAACAGCCGCCCAGAGACCTGGTATGCACACGGTGTCATGTTGGAAATCAGGTCCCTCTGTTGTTTGGTACTACAAAGAACTGAGTCAGCAAAATGGCCTGATGTCCAGGAGGCATGGGGTTTAAGTTGGTCCATTTAATATTTTAAGTAATATGACTTTTTCCGGCGACATGGTGGCTTAGTGGTTAGCACGTTCCCCTCTCAGCGCAGGGGATTCCCGGTTCGGCGTGGGTTTCCTCCGAGTTCTCTGGTTTCCTCCCACATTCCAAAAACATGAAGGTAAATTGAATGCTCTAAATTGCCCTTTATAGTGTGTGTGACTGTGTGAGTGAGTGTGTACCCAGCGATGGATTGGCACCCAGTCCTGGGTGTATCTGCCCAGTGCCTGAGACGTTCTCCCCTGGATGGGCATGCGACCCTCATAAAGGAATAAGCGGAAGATAATGAATGAATGAAAGAATGATCACCTGCTTTAAACTTTTTGCCAACAACATTGGCTTATTTCCGTGCAGCAGACATGTTTTCATAGTTTTACAGTAGTTGCACACCAGTTGACTGCACAAAACCCAAGTAAGCCCAAAAGCTATGTTTAATGCAAAAAATTTACATTAAAAGGAGTCATATTATAATACTGAAATATTGATGCCAGTAACAAGGTCAAAATTTCACCTTCCAGCACTGGCCTGGCACTGTCATTGCGGTTGTGGCGAAAAAATACACTCCCAGTAGTTTTTTAGCACTTAAACCAAATTCAGTTGGAGCAGATTCCTTTTACAGATTTATGCAACTTAAAACATGATTTGCTCTGACTGAGTATGTGTAGTGCTATTAAACTAAATAAATTCATACATTTCATGAATAAAATTAGTAAAATGAGCTGATTTTTAATTGAGATAAGAAACAAATGTTTTTGCCCTAGTTACATTAAATGACCGCTGTTATCTACTTTTCCTTACAAGCTGGGAATCATTCTCAGTAAACAGACAGAAAAGATTAAATGGTGTTTTAGAATCGGACAAACCAAATGTAGAAATGGAAAATCTGAATTTAGGTATTCATATTTTCTTTAAGAAAAACATTAAACCATAGAGACTTGCTTATAATAGCAATCATGGTTCAGGTGCATGAATGTTCTCAGAGGTTGTGTCAGGAAGGTAAACGGGTGCTACATAGTGCCACATCTAACTTGCAAATTCTAGCACTGTTGTAACTCTGCATTAAAAAAAAGAGTAATAAAAGCTTTTTTTCAGGGTTTACCTGGAAAAGATGGACCCCAGGGGCAGCATGGTCCACCAGGACCTATTGTAAGTGTACGATTCATTTTTATTTAATTAAAAAAACATCTAGAGTCATATGTACTTAATTTGATATCTGTATATTACAGGGAAGTCCAGGTGCTCCTGGAGCTTCAGGAACAACAGGACCACCAGGGCCCCAGGGTGATCAGGGGACACCGGTGAGTATTACAGTAATGTAGAATAACACTGACATCAAGGAGTAAAAGTATATGTTTGACTTTTTAAATTTTGAATAAAAGAATGTGGAATAAATGACACTTTTGCCTGAATTTTAAAAAAATAAAGCATTTCTAGTTCTTGGACTCTGTCCTATTGCTTACTTATCCAGTGATGATGTCCAGTACCATGCAGACTGCAGATCTGATACTCGGACCACCCAGAAAATGTGAGAGAAGAACTAATGCTATAAACAAACAGGACATGGCCTCAGATGGCTGCGTTAGAAGCCAACAATAGATTGTACACACACTGAAGTGAAAGAAGTTAATTTGTATATATAAATAAATGTATGTTCACGATATAGGTACTGGCTATCAAAAGTCAGTATTTGAACTCAATGTTTGAACAGCATTCACTATGAAAAAATGCACTTCTTCCATAAACACTAACTATTGTGAATTTAATAAATCTTCTTAGACTAACTCTTGTGTGTTTAGATAAGTGTGAATGTGACAACATATAGCTGTTTTATTCCTTTCACACCTTCCTTCTCTCCCTCTTTATCCCCTACAGAAAGCTTAAACAATGTCCGCAGTTGAAAATACCAAACTTGGACATCCTTT
>JAOUQT010001804.1:0-12592 GCA_025769995.1 Xyliphius kryptos | reverse complement strand
GCTCTTCCGATCTCTGCCCAGCGCCCAAGATGTCCTGCCCTGGATGGGCATGGGGACCCCCCCCCCCCACCCGGGACCCTCATAAAGGAATAAGCGGAAGATAATGAATGAATGAAGCTCGAGGGAGGGAGTGGTAGCCAGTTAGGGTGTTGGACTGGCAATCAAAAGGTTGTGGGTTTAAATCCCAGGTCCAATGAAGTTACCAATGTAGGTCCTTGAGCAAGACCCCTAACCCTCATTGCTCCAGGGTTCTGTTTCAACCCTGTGTTCTGATTCCAACCATCAAGTTGGGATACTTGTAAGTCGCTTTGGATAAAAGCGTCTGCTAAATAACTAAATGTAAATGTAAGTGCGCTGTCATATGTATAATCACCTGTAATCTAAATTATGTTAATCATACGTGAGTTTAAAATGAGTCCTTTATATCGACATATTCTGCTGCCATATTTCTACCGTAGCCACATGGGTCTTAGCTATTCACAGGAGTAGTGGGTCTATACTGATCAGAAGTTTCATTTATTGCAGCACTTAACTGTACTGTACACATTCCTGCATACAACAATATTTTTTTTAAGACTGTGTGCATGAATGTGCATCTGCCAAGATGAAATTTTGACCTTTTCAGGGTATGTAACCACCTTTTTAAATGCCCTTTGGCATATGCTGTAAAACGTTCCTGACCATAATTCAGTAATTTAATTATGTGACTTAATGAATGACAGTGTGTAATGAATATGTGCATCATTATAACTTGTATTGTTCAAACATTAGAATTCCAATCCAGTCTGGGCGTTTCAGCGTAATTCTAGAACAGCAGAACAGTTTTCTACTTTCTTTGATTAATTGTTCTTATCTTTCATAAGTAAACCGTCTGTTCATCCTAACACATGCACCAGCAATTAATGCATTGTAATTAACTGTATTGATAAATGAATAAATTACTAAACTATACTTTTTATCTTATTTACGTTCACAGTAATGTCCAAGGTGACAGTCAGACGAGCATCTGCATCACTATAGAGCCTGGCTTGCTTCTTAAAGGAGACATTTTGGTAAGTTCTTTGGTGTAAAGTGTATTACCAAAACATCTGCTTTGGAATTGTGCCTAATCACAGCTGGGCATCACTGTCTACTACAGATTGGACCATAAGTATGGATACACCCTGATGAAATGAAAGTGGTTGCTAAGATCACCTTATCGTTTGTGGCATATTAGTACATGGAGGGGGAAAACTACTTTTTTTCAATGGAAAGGGGACCGTCTTGATTAAGGCTATGGTGTACTCTGTGAAGATTCAGGATGTGGGGCAGAAGTGGTATTGCTCTAGGTGTGTCAAGAGTGGAAAAAGAGAATCACGAAGACAATTCAACACAATGGGCAGAACTTTGAGGACATCCTTTAGTGGGTTACTGTCACTGTGCCATATCACAAATGTGACAATAACTCGATAATGAATAAAGATACATTGAAAATAAGCACAACATTGTTTTTCTTGTGCAATTTTCTCTGTGTTTGATGTGTCACTTGACCCCCTTCCGATTTAAAAAATGGTGGCTTTGCGGAGTAATTTGCCACCGACGTTAAGGTGATATCAGGAACCACTTCTAATTTATCAGGGTGGATCCATACTTATGGCTCACCCTGTACATTTACACATTCTAACCACCGCATTACTTTATGCTCTTGACTTTTGAAACCACTGCAGAACCCATTTTAGTTTCAAACCACAGGGTCTCCATTTTAGTGTGGATATGATTAAAAGCTGATTTTTCAAAACCGCTTAAGCAAAAACCACTTTTACTTCCTGATTATGTGTGATAACTTGTGATATAGAATATCACATGTCCACTAATGTACACTGGGCATGCGTCTGATTTATTTCTCCATCATTGTTTACTCTGTCCCTAAGCAACCAACTGCAGCACGTACTGTGTAAAATATTATGCACTTGCCCAGTGTACATTAAAGGACATGGTTTGTACGTTTGTGTTATGATTCCTAATACAGAGCATACTACATCCTAAAATTGGTAACTATGTAATAAAGTAAGTCAATTTCAATATACAGTGGTAGTCAGATTTTCCATTAAAAAACACTAGACGAAAGAGGCCATCTGCAGTCTACAAGATGCCAAAACCTTTTAAAATCTACAGCCTAGCCCTAATTTTCAAAGATGTTGTCAGGTTCTTATGTGCTTCATTAAAGAGGTTTAATTAGCACTAGTTGTACTTGCAGAACAACACCTTGCAGATAAGCTCATTTAGGTAAAAAAAAAAAAATCAAGATGATTGAAGTTCCAAGCAAAACATGTTCAAATACCTTAAACATGATGAGATATTTTCTTAACTTGTCAGTAAAAGAGGGTTTTTGCACTTCTTTTACTGACAAATTAGGAAAACATCTCTCATCACGTTGCAGACTAATAAAACAAACAGCTTTCCAGCATCTCGTCTGTGAATGTCTGTGTGGGTTTAGTCCTGTTATTGACGAAATTAGACACTTACATAATTAACAAGGTTTTGAATCCATTTCAGGAACAAAACCAAAAACAACAATGTTTTGCTGGAAATAAAAGTAAAGCCAGAAACTGATTTTAACACATTTATTGGAAGCCATTGCATTATAACAATTTATGCAACACGTTTTTTTTTTTTACACTAATAATGTAATAATAGTTAGATTACATACTGGTGGTGTCAGAAAAATATAACAAATAATTAAAAGGGCCATTTTAGAAATAATAAACTGGAGTTGTGGTAGCTTAAAACACTGAAAGCCACAAAATGCTTGGCTTTCTTTCTCATTTTTACTTCATCTGTTATTTTTATTTTTGCCCCTATTTCTTTTAGACCGGAATGTCTGTTTTGTATCCATCACCATGCAAAATAGTCTTTAATTGCGGCTATCTAGGCAATTTGATCCAGTTTTTTTTTAGTGGCCAGGTTAGGACATTTTATTCCCTCATTTTGGTTTTGGACAGCCTGTTCAGTCTCATGTACTTTAGACATTCATAACTTACATTCTTTCTCCATAAAAAAAAGACTAACAAGGTACTGGCAGTGACTACCCCAAACCTCTTAAATAATCAAATCAGATATGGTTATTAAGGCCTGAATGTGATGAATTGTGCATATATAGGAGTGCAGGCATAGGTTGATGTTCCATAATGAATGAGGCAGCTGCTGTTCTGGCTACAGGTTGCCTTGTGCACAGGATTCCTGTAAGTCACTAAGCTGGTTATGCCTTTACAGTACCTGTCAGGCCTGGGCCCCTGTTATATGTTGAGAGAAGTATGTGCCAGCCCACAAATTGCATTTCCTGAACAGCTTACAGTACTTAAAGTATCCCATGTGAGTTACTGTGAAGTGTTGATGCTTGGTATTTTTAGTATACAGGACCAATGCTGTGTATGAAGTGCAAGCGATTCAAAGTCCAGCCATAAAAGACATTGTGTTGTTCTAAAATCTGTTGACATTTTTTTGTGTTGGTACATTTAGATTCCTTCTTCAGTTATTGTACACTGAGTCTATGCATACATGATGTCATAGTTTTACGTGGGTTTTCTGGCTTTCTCTGTAGCTCAAGTGTTATCACAAGCGCTTCCGCAGTACTTCCAGAGACGTCATTTTCCGGGTGCAGTTTCATACTTGTGCCGTCCATGACCTAGGACTTGTCTTTGGAAAAGATGAGTTGGATGAGACTTTTAAAGGTAAATATCTTTACGTCCTTGTCTATTAGAATCGTCCGATTATAGTTATTATTTGCTGCAGTGAAACACACACACAGTAAAGTGAGCACACATGCTCAGAGCTTTGCTCGTAGGCACTTCAGCCATAGTGCTTGGTGGGACTGTCAGGTTGCAAGGCTGCTTCCTTAATCACAAACCTACAATTGCACTATAAACTTTGTTTGCGACTACAGGATCTTTGAAGATGTACTGCAGGGCTGTTTTTATTTAAATTATAGACATGGCGATGTTGTTGTTAATATGTAGAGATGACATTTTCTGTCAAATTTGAAGTCACTTATCCCATTTGGGGTCAACACAATTACTGGACCAATTCTAGCACTCATTGGGTGAAAGGCAGAAAAAACACAGATCACCAGTTCAACTCATACAGACATGAATTTAGCTGAGAGTTGTTATTTCTAGTTTATTAGACATGTTTTAGACTGTGGGGGAAAATTGGAGCTTCGGGGGTAAAAATCTGGGGGAGAACATGTAAATTACACACTGAAATGACCTTGACCTGCTCAGTAATTGAGCTTCTGCAGTGATTGAATGACACTATTACTTAGATTGTCTTTATTTTTATCCATTTCCTATCAATTTATTCTATTACGAAAAGTGTTTTGTAGTGCATGCTTACTACTTACATATAATGTAAAGATTTTCTTTCTTCTCCGAGCAGATGACAGGTTTCCTGAATATGGAAAAGTGGAGTTTGTCTTCTCATTTGGCCCAGAAAAAATCCAAGGTTTGGATCAGCTTTATGTTGTCTGGTTATTGCAGTTAAGACTCTAAATACTATAATGGAAATACGCCTACATCTTATACTTCACTTTCATTGCTTATCCATAGGTATGGGTCACCTAGAAAACGGACCAACTGTTTCTGTTGACTACAATACCCAAGATCCTCTGATTCGCTGGGACTCCTATGAAAACTTTAATCAGCGCTTCGAGGATTCTATGGAGGGTGAGTACTGTTAATATTTTAGTTACAATTACAATATGAATATGTTATTCCTTGATTATTCTTGGGTTACTAGCTTCATTTTTTTTTATTTACTAATTCGCTATACAGATGTTTTATTTTGAAAATGATTGAGATAGTTAATGCACAATGCTTGTTTGGTATGCTGTTCACACGATCATCAGCATTTACAGATGTGTGTAAACATTCTGAGGAACTTACATTGACTTCTGTGGATTTAATGGCAATATTTCGCACCATTTTGGGACACCTTTCTCTTAATTGCTAATATATAACAAAGCTTGGCATTGTCCTGCTGAAACAGACATGAAACAGTGGAGATTAACAGAAAACATTAATATAATTCATTACTGACACATAGAAAATGAGGCCGGTTTTATCTATTAACAAAATGAAATCTGAAGTTGTCCGACCACAGCACATTTTCATTGTCTTTCAGTCCATCATAGGTGACCAAAAATAAATTTTTGTACAAAACCCGGGTTTTATTTACATTTGGTCATTTAGCAGATGCTTTTATCTAAAGCGACTTACAAATATCTCCACTTCACGACTGGGGTCAGAACACAGGTTTGAGCAATAAGGGTTAAGGGTTTTGCTCAAGGACTCACTTTGGTAATTTCAGTGAACCTTGGATTTGAACCCACAACCTTCAGATTGATAGCCCAACACCCTAAGCACTAAGCTACCATGCCCCTTTTTATGTATTTACATTCATTATAGTAGCATGCCAGTTTCAGAAAAAAGTCCCTTGGTCTTTATGTACCAGGCTCCCTAAATTATTTTATAAAATTCCAAGCAGAATATGGTAAAATACTTCAATTTTTTTTTTCATATGGTCCTGAGAATTTCATTTTGGAACTGATAGTCTTTAAACTTTTAAAGATGGTTGACAAAGTTCTAAACCATAACCCATCCTTTCGTATGAAGACTTATATCTTGATCCCCTTGATTGTTACCAGTTGTGGAACCATCCAGTACAGTGTTACTAAAACCTTTTGAAATAGTTATATCCCAGTTTTCTGAACATGTTGCAGGCATAGGTTTCAAAATTTGTTTCATTTGCTTGTTTTTCCTTGGAATTTTAAGAGGTGGAACCCCAGTACGAGCAAATCATACTTTAAAAGTGACAGTTTACTGTACAGTAGGAACATGCATGTTCTTAAACATCACTATAATAAGAGTTATGACTATATTTCAAAATGACAGCTGAATACAGAATGTGCATTCACTGCATAACAACCCATAGACATACCAGACATTTGGTAAAAAAACAACAACAAAAAAAAAAAAGTTAAAAGCACATGTATAACCCTGAGTGAAGTAGATGGGTTTTGTGTAACTGAATAAAAAATGTTTTACGTTTATTTAAAAATAGTTGAATATGAATTATTTTCTGATTATACAGTTTTAAATCCTTAAAAGGTAAAAGTAACAACTTGGGTTTCTGCCTGCAATCAAGTAGATTGACTAAACTCCTTTATAAACTGTGAAATGCATTGTGCTGCCAATAAGCACAACTGATTTAATGAAATTAAACTTGTTGGCAGTGCCGTCCTAATAATATATTCAAGCATCAACAAAGCACTTATAAGATTAAACAGTAAGAGGTATTCAAAATACAGTACAGGCAATCTGGACCCATGTATTTGATGTTTTATAAGGTATCATTTAAACTGATAATCTAATAAAGATTTAATTTTATTTACTTTATCCCTTAACACTAACTTTATTTGACTTGTGAAAATAGAGACTTTGTTTTAGTAGATTAATATCTGGAACAACAGGCTTTACTGACAGTTACTAAGAAAAGGAACAGATTTACAAGGCACAGCTGCATATGCACAGATCATGTAGGAATTCAAAAGTAGTTTATGAGCAAGTTGGTTAAAAAAAATAAAAAACTTGCCTGCTTATGAAAACTTTAGGTGTAAGTGACGTACCCATTGATTTAGAGATTAAGAAACCATGTACACTGTAGTTCATATACTAGGATATTAATTGAGGTAACCTAGGAATACGCATGATGAAAAAGAGAATTTATTTAATGCTAGTTTTAGTAGTTGCATTACATTCATTTGATTTACATTAATTGTAATAGTAAATGTTTTTATTTTACAAAGACTATGAATTGTGTTTTAGGACGTCTATGAGAACAAGAAATAAAATTTGTGAAGACATATGGAAAGTGAGGCGACACGGTGGCTTAGTGGTTAACACATCCGCAGCTTAGCGATGGGGATACAGGTTTAAATCGTAATCTGGGTGGAGTTTTTATGTTCTCCCCTTGTCCATGTGGGGGTTCTCTGGTTTCCTTCCACAGTCCAAAAACATGGATTCAAAGTACATTGGCTGCTCTAAATTACCCCATATATGGTGTGTGAATGTGTTCCCATCTCCCCTGGATGGCCGCAACCCTAGTATAGGATTAAATGGAAGATAATGGATAGATGGGTTTGGAAGGTGCTGTATATAGGAGGATCTTTAAACATGGTAGGTTTAAGAGTTAAGAGTTCTAAAAGAGATCATATTTCCCATGGTGTAAATGCAACAGTGTAAGACTTTATATTGGAAACCTTCACTTCAACAAGCTTTTATACACTTTTTAATTCTCAAACATGGGTAATAAATGAAATCAGCTGAATTGCTAGCACTTTGGTTCACTCTCTGTAAGTTAGTGCAGTCATTTAGAGATCTTAAGCTACTTATAATAAATACTAGATTAAAATCTTATAGATTAAAGTTTATCCGATGTAGAACTGTGACATTAATGGTAAAGCAAGTGTAATTTCACTGTTAATTGCTCATTAACAAAATAAGTTCACAGTTTAATTCCATGTTGGGCTCAATCTTGTGGTGTGCAGCAAAGCCGATAAGCCAGTGCACCAGTGAGTGGATGAGCTGGTTGATTGGTAAATTGAAATCGAGAACTTGCAGTTACATAATGAAATTGTGTTTGATTTAACATCTAAGCACCTAGTACTGACATGAGTACTTAACATCAACATTATATTTTAAACAGAATTAAATTGTTGCTTTGAGCCGATGTTCTTCTCTTTCTTAATATTACATAAATAACAAGATGCTGTTGAATCAGTTTTTTTTCCCCTATTGAACATTGTATATACCTAAAATACTTGATTTCAGGATCACACAACATAGTCCTATAACAATACGGTTGTGTAATGATGGCAGTAAGGAACTGAGCCTAATAAACTTAAAAGTCAAGGTAAAAATTAAAAAGTCAAAATCAAACATGAGACTAATAAAGATAACTATGAAAATAAGGTAAATTACTTAATATGGCTTTAAAACACAATGCCACGGTTTGAACAAATCAGGACAGTCGTCAATATTGTAACATTGGAACTGGGATGAAACATGGAAAGCAGTACAATGCAAAATAACCAAACCTTATAAAACACATCAGTAAACAATACAACCTAAATGATTAGCAACAAAATACATTAACCCCCCCCAAAAAACAACATTTTTTAAGCTTTTAAAGAAGCAGCAGGACAGGAAATTTAATTAAGCGAACGGTCCCTGCCAGCCTGCCTCTGTCTCCCTCTAGAGGCTGGAAGGCGGTTGACACAATAAGCCCATTCAGACAAACTACTGCATATAATGGTATTGATGCAATTGTACTGGAAAAGTGTCAATACTTTAGAATAATAGCGTACAGATACTAAATATTATTATTTTTTTCATAATATGTATGCATTTTTGCATTATCATTCAGCTTTATTGCACTAATCATTTCCATAATAATAAATGATTTTAGTGCTCCACCAGCATTTTAACAATTCAGCTAATTTACAGCCCATTACTAAATTAAGGCTGAAAAAGGATGCAGAGTAGTGGGACCATAACCAGAATTGAGAAACATTGCCTAAAATAACATTGCCTTTCAAGTTGTAAACCGTATATACCATTTAAACCGCCAGAGGCCATTCAGAGAGTAAAAGCATGCATTACAAATCATAAACAGATTCTTGTCTGGTCATATGGATATAATTTGGTGCATGATGTGTTGCGTGTAAAGCGTATACTGAATGACATTTGACCGCAACATGGCCGGCCACCCTGTCCTGTCTCTTTTCTCATCTCTGTTGGTCAGCAGCCCCTACGCACCACATTCCAATCTTTGACCAAAATGTTTTTTTTTGTATTTTGCTCATCTTGCCATGATCAGATTGGACCATTGCTGCTTTTTTTATTGTTTAAGATTTAAAAAAAATATATATTATTGTTATATGCAGCATTTTCTTCATACCAACTTTTAATATATATATTTGTATTCAATGCTGCTCCCCATGTCAAATCAGTTCAAGGCTTTGGTCCTTTCAGACCACACATTCCTTTACTTCTGCTCTCACTCCACGTCATTTGAGATGTCTAGCCATAAAGCATCCCTCCTCGCTAAACAGTTACTGCTTTAAATAGGTCAGGCAGAAATAGTGGATCTTTCAGCTGCAGCCTCCAAAACAGCGGTCGGCCGATTGGGCTCGCTGGTTGGCTGGAACTGTTGGTCAAGAGGCCAAATAGCCCAGTTTTTACCACCCACAACCCCAGTGGGAATATGGCAGCAAGCCAGCTGGAGAGGAACACGAAGGAGCAATCTGCATCACGCACACCACATTGATGTAGAACAGACAGAGAGTGTGTAGAATTCCGATTATTGTTATACACTAACTGGGACAAATCGTGCCATTGAGACTTGGAGACTGAATTTCAAGTAAGATAAGCCTCATGCTATTGTGCTCGTACTCATGACCTCACTTTGTTAACACTAAAAGAGTGGCTGCAGCTTGCAAATGTTTCCCTGTCTTTTATTTATTAATTGATTCATTGCATTATGAACAGTTTTCATTGACAAAAGTTAAAATTGCATCATATGATTATATTTATATTAGATTGGATTAATTTGGACGTATACAACGTATATAGTGTTTTTCGGAATAGAAATGAGTTGGTTATAATTTTATAACTTTTGTAGTGCCAGTAGCAGTCCAACAAGACTACAGTTTTACACTTATGATGCACCATATGGCAATTTATTGGTTCCTAAAGTAATTATGTTTTTAATGTTTTTGAATTATGTTAGGAGCCAAAAATTGAATGTATTTTTACAGAATAAATCAAAAAGTACCTAATAGGGTACCAGGCCAGAAATATACCCCAAAAACAGTAAATTACATGCTTTTCTAGAAGTGGGGAGTAACTTCAGTAGTCCTGTATAATAAAATTATGAGGATATATTTAGATAAAATATACATAAAATGCACAGACATTCCAAAAAATAGATATTATAATCAAATTATGGCGAAATAAATGTTTAAATATTCAAAAGTAATGAATAATAGGAATTTATAGAAATAAATAGGTATTAGAAAAATACTTTATCTTTACTGATATGTTGATAAAAGGGTTAAAACACCTTATCTGGCCCCTGACCTTAGGCTCTCTGTTCGTTGATAGAGTTAAAGGGCCCAGACATGTAAGTGTCAGAAAAGCATGTGAGGTCTGACACATAAGTTTGCTAAGTGTGCCATGTGACCTTGAGTTAAAGCATATTAATGACAATTTTACTCTCATGCAAACAAACATGTTTAGTTGATTTTCCTAGGTCGAATGTGTTAATACATTTTTTTTTGCAAGGGCATGGTATCTTTGTAAACAGTTTAAAATATAGATGTTAATAAAAACATCAAAAAATCACTGCCTTTTGAATTAAGCTGAGAAAGTTTTATTTTAGAGAACTTACAGTACACACAGAGGTGTGTTAATGCTTGATAATACCTTGCATGCATTTTGAGTTGGGGTATTTAAAATAGTTACAAAATACATATATTCCCCAAATGAACCAGAGAAAAAGGTTTAAAAAAAATGAATATCGTGTTCTGCGAGTGGTGTACCTTCTTTAAATGCCATTCGTGGCTTGTTTACTATGTCTCCATGTCCATTGTCGAGACATTTCGCAAATAGTTGGGTGAGAAAAGTTTGATTTTAGGGAGATGGGACAGGACAGGCAATGACAGATAGGCAGTGTGGGAGCCATGGGTAACTCCTCCAACCTCTCGAAATACCAAAGCCCTTTCTGTTGTCTGTCATTTAGGGAGAGGGACTCAGGCTCTGCACAGCTAACTCAGTGTTCAACAGAATTTGTATATTGGACCGGGCAAATTCAAATCGGGTTAAAACTGTGGGTTCTATTACTATACTGAATTTCTGTCTGCAGGTAGGCTTTGACTTTTTAGCTTTTTCATTTTTTTTATTATTATAGACATTGGTTATCCTAGCAGTAAAAACAACTTTCTTAACTGACTTAAAAATAACAAGACTATTTTCAAACCTACAATAAACAGTGTAAACACTAAAACTGGTTAAAACTGCAGTCAAATTGCACTGTGGGTAAATAATTATTAAAGATAACCTGGTAACAAACCGTGACAGCAATGCAACAAAGACTTGGATTATGGATCTTATACCTATCTTAATTCTGTTATTGGCGTCATTTGGGATTATTGTTTACATACTCATTAATCCTCCTACAGTTATGTTTTTAAACTAATGCAGATTAAGCTGAATTGACTTAGCTATGTGGTTGTATGTTGTAAGATTAATGTTAACATTGGTCATAATTTGCATCTTCTGATAACAGAGCACAAAGCTGGTATTTACAAGACTTATTCCATTACAAAATGATTAATTGATTTTTTCTAACTACTTAATCTCTGAACTGTTCATTACAATTTTTGTGGGATGCGTTTGGACTTTATGTAATCGATGCCTTATAGCGTTGCGGTGGAGTAAAAGAAGCCACATTTCAGTACATTATTATCAAACGTCTGCAGGCAAAACTGATCTGATGTTGTTAGATTGGATGTGGTTAACACATCCATAAATGTAGCTTCTTACAATATTCAAAACTCAGTTCAGTGCCACAGTGTTTGTGTTGCGTGTTGGAATCTATCTGCACTTAACAGAAAACTGTCAGGCTGGGTTTGTGCGGTTAGGCATGTGAAAGAAGACATCCTTCATAAATATATTTAAAGTTAGATGCAGTTAACCCATCACACTGCAGCCAGTATGAGATTTTAATCATTGTGTATATATTTTGTTCTACATACGTTGCTAGATTAATACTACGTTCTTAAAAAAGACAAGCCAGGCCGGCATGACGATGGTAGCATTTAACAAGCCTTCCTACAAAGACACAGGCCTGTCAGCATGGTGCCAGATTTTTAGTGTCCCCACCTGTTAACACATGACACTGGAGGTGCGCGCATTTTCCGGCAGTGGCCCTAACCCAGCACTGTTTGTTAATGCATGTGAAGTGTGTGTGGTCTGCCTGACTTTTATAGTGACTTTTATTTTGCAGACATGAGAGTGGCAATTGCCACCAATTTGTTCGGCATACTGAAGGCTTTTCCACACATGTGGCTTCTTAATGAAAGACTCTTGTCTGTCGGCATGAAAGAGTTTGCGTATCAGCAGGGACCATTTGCTTTTCCCACAAAATTTGAATTTCTTTCAGGCCTCCATGATTTACTATATTGTTTTTTAGCTTTTACACGCATAATCCCTCTGCCCCACCCCTACACAGGGTTTGCTGTTTAAAATGTTCAGCATTCTGTACAAATGAGTAATCAGACTGCATGAAAGTTCAAACAGGACTCAAGACAATAACAAAAAAATATAAATATAAAATGTCTTTTTTTCTTGTCGATCTATTTTCAAATAAAACATCCTAACACAACTTCTGAATTTAAATTATTATATTTATTTATCATAATACTCTTCTTCTTCTTCTTCTTTGTCTTTCGGCTGCTCCCTTTCGGGGTCGCCACAGCGGATCCTCTGCCTCTTCG